>JAHWFP010059871.1:5709-41805 GCA_023313725.1 Lithobius niger | reverse complement strand
CATACTACACTCTTATAATTTGCTTGATCGTTTTTTATGTGGAAGGTTTGTCATAAGTGTTGCAGCAAGAAATCTCCTCAAGCTCAGCAAGACGACGCGTAATGAGCAAGCAAAGCGAGCGACCCCGCTAGTAAATATTAATGTCACCCAGCAAAATAACATTTCCACTTTTATTTATTTCTTTGTTTTTAAGTAGCGATTTTAGATTTTTAATAAAATTTGTTCTGCTTGATGAGCATTGTCTCTAAATGATTGATAAGGTTAAAATCTTATCTTTGTATTTAATTGCAACATCCATTGCTTCGTTTACATCTACTTTAAAATTTAAAATCTGTATATCAAGATTGTCTCTTGTAAAAATTAAAATGCCTCCTCCTCTACTTTCGTTTATAAAACATCCAGACGTAGTGTAATTATTTAATTTATAAACCTCAATTTAACTGTCTTTTAAATTTACTTCAGTTAAAATAATTACATCCCAGTCAATACGCAAATTTGCTAGCTCGCATTCCAACAGAATCCAGTTTTTCCTACAACTCCTAATATTACATTGTATGATTTTGACATTGTTGTTATTCGATACCACAAAAGCATTTTTTACCGCTGTACCCTTTTCATCAATTTTGTTAACAATATCCTCGTGATTGAAGTTAGTTGTTATTAATAATAGTTATTAATAATAATAATAATAATATTATAATAATAATTTATTCCATCCAAAGATTCACAATAAACAGATTTACAGAGCCGGCACGAGACTAAATGTCTGTAGGTGACTGGTAAAAGGTACTGAAAACAATGTTTAACACAGTAAATATAAATAATAATAAAAATAATAATAAATATAAAAATACTTTATTCATTATAAACCTTACGTGCATGCACGAAGCTCATGAAGCTTGTATGTGCACTGAATCAAATGGTTCAATTACAGCATATACACTATTATTTAAACAACGTTTTAAATACCATATATGTCCTTTACACATCTTACCCAACATTACAGTTTATCTAATAGCATTACTCTATAAAATCTGTGAATTAAAAGTAGTACAATAATTTTCCTTATAAATGCAACTAATATAATTTTTGCAAAAGCCATTTCTTGATTTTTTTTGATATTATATTTAGTTAGAGTCTTTCTACTTTCAAGTGGAATTTCATTTAGTATAGTTGGTAGGGAAAATTCTTGTCGTCTTTTACCACACGAGTTTCTCCAATTCGGTATTTGGAGCCATGACGAGAGGTTTCTTAATTGTCGTATAGTTCTAATATGATATGTATGATATGTATGATATGTAAAAAAATTATTCGTTATTATTGCATGTTTATAAAGCATTTTGAAATTTAGTAGGTTATATTTCTTAAGTATTTCTTTTGTCGACATTTTATATGTAGTGCTAAATAACGCTTTTGTTGCCTTATTCACTAATTTTTGGAGTCTTTCAATGTAGTTTTCAGTGGTTGACCCATAGATTGTACTTGCATATCTCACTTGTTATAATATCCAAGATTCATAAAGAATTTGCTTCACTTCAAGTCCAAAATAGTTGTTAGCCAAAAAAAGAAGTGGTATAATTTTTCTGACTTTTTTTTAGTATTTTAATATGTCTGTAAAATTTCCAATTTTCATCAATTTCAAGTCCAAGATATCAAAATGAAGATACCTGTTCAATTGCTGGGCATCTAGTACATTTCGAGTTTTCCACGCAGTTACTCCATGAGAATGAATATTGCATTTTTTTCTCTCAGTATGTGAAGTTGCTATATGCAAAAAATTTGTCTTTTCATTATTGATATACAGTTCGTTGGTCTTTAAGTATTGATTTATAGAGTTAAAATCTGCTTGTAAATGTTTAATCATTATATCCTGTTTCTTATTGAAAGATATCAAGAGAACGTCATCAGCATATAGGATGATGCTGCTTTTATGTATTCCTTCTGTAATGTCATTGATATAGATAATAAACAATAGTGGGCCAAGGATTGACCCTTGTGGTACTCCAAACTGTACATTGGACCATTCACTTTGTGTACTTGCAATTTGTACACAGCTTTGTCAATTATTCATATAACTTGCCAGTATATTAAGCATTTTCCCACGTATGCCCATGTTATAAAGTTTGTTGTATAGAATTTTATTGTCAATTGTGTCAAATGCCTTTTTTAGGTCAACAGCAATTAAACCGATATGACTGCTTTTAACTAATGCATTAAGTATTTTGCTGTTAATGAAACGAAGCCCGTCAATGGTTCCAAATCCCTGTCTAAATCCATATTGAGCTTGATTTATTAGATGAAACTTATTTAAAAATTTATATACACAGTTAGCAAAGTATTTTTCAATAATTTTATTAAGAATAGGAAGTAGAGCAATTAGTCTATAATTACTAAGCATGCTTTTTTCTTTTTTTTTTTATAAATAGGTCTTATAATTTGCTTTTTTAGGTTATCTGGCCAAACTTCTGTATCAATAATTGCATCAATTAATATTTTCATAAATTCTGCAATTTGTTCTTTACTGTTAACAAAGTATTCTAAAAGGAAGCCATCATGACCGCAAGATTTTTGTTTGTTTTAGATTTAGCATAATTGAAATAATATCGTCTTTAGTTGGTTTTAACACTTGAATAGTGTTAACACTTGTAATTTTAGAAAAATTTTTTTCAACATCTTTGTTATGTAATGTTTTTCTTTGTTTTTTTTTGTAATTTGAGAAGTGGAACCTCTTGATTGAATTGTTTGGCAAAATTATTGCATAGAATCTGATCATCAATGTCATGAAAATTTTTCTTTAGTTGCTCATCAAGATTACCTTTGTTTTTCTCTTTGCCAGCCCATATTGAATTGATTTTATCCCATATTTTTTTACTATCATGTTTATTCCTTTCAAAAAAAGTTTTGTAATAGTCTGACTTAGCCAATTGAACTTGTTTAGTTACAGTTTTTTTTAAGGGTTTTGTATTTTACAAAGTCTTTTGCATCAGGAGCTTTAGTTTTGGAAATAGTGTTCCATAACTTATTTTTTTCATTGATTAATTTTAGCATTTCCAAGTTCATCCATTCTTGTCTTTGCTTATTTTTATTTTTTTTTTGGATATTTTTATAGGGTTTTGTTATCATATTCTTGCTATATATCTTTTTTACCACTTTTTCAATTTCATTGTATATGTCATTAGGATTACCAATTGTTTGTAGGTATTTCCAAATATAGTTTTTTAATTGTAGATTAATACCTTTATGGTTAAGCTGTTGGTAATATGTTTTCTTTAATTCTTGTTCATTTTTTAAGTTCTCTGCACACCAAATTTGGATTGCCGTAAAATGGTGACCTGCTATTTTAATTTTAATTACAAAAGAGTTATACAGGAGGTTATTTAATTTACTGTAAATTAAATCAATACACAATTTTGTAATTTTCTTCTTTCTTTGAACTCAATCCTTGTAGGGGAGTTGATGTGTGTAGTAAGGCCTAATGCAGCCATGCAGTTCTCAAATCTTTCAATATCATATCTTTCATCGGATCTTGACAGCTTTCCAGTATATTGAAATTAAAGTCTCCTAATAAAAGAAAATTTATAGGAATATTTTTAATGTATTCTTTAAGTTCTTTTATGAAATGCTGTCTGCTAGCTGAAGGTTTTTTATAAACAGTTATTATTTCAAACAATTTTTTGTTAATTTCTATTACACTCGACACAATTTAATTTTCATCAATTTTTACCTTTTTACAAACAACATTTGTAATCGTACTTTCATTGAAAAAGAGCAGCATTCCTCCTCCTCTGTGTTTCGTCTTGCAGTTTGCAAATTGTGTATAGTCTTTTATTTGATGTAGAGCACTTTCATCTTCTGTTAAATTTACTTCAGTCAGAGCAATTACGTCCCACTGAATATCTGCCGTATAAAATTCTGCCAGCCATGTATCCCAATGCAGTCTACAGCTACGTATATTTGTATGTACACATTTTATGTTTTGGTTGTTGCACAGCTTAGTAACGCTTCGACGTCATCAACATTTTCACAAATTTCATTAATATATATGTCGTCCATTTCATCTACGTTTCCGTTGAATTTTCGTATTTGTTTCGTGCAAAGGTGTCAAACTTGTCTTACCAGTTTCTTTCTCTTCTTGTTTTTTTAGGCTATTTACAATTGCTATAAGGTCTTTTTCACTTTTAATGCTTTTCGTTCTTCGGTCTTTTTCGTCTTGTTTCACCTGAATTTTGCCGTCCTTGAACCAAATGAATTTATGATTTTGCTTGAGTTCTTGCTTTGCCTTCCATAGTAAGGTTTTATAGAACGGCGTAAGATGTTCGTTAATGAATACACGCTCAGTGTTATTGTTTTCGAAGATATCATGGTTATTGAGATATTTTCTGTTCTTGTTGTTCAGCCACGTGTCTCTATCAGTCCTGTTCTTAAATTGTGTTAGTATTGTGGGAGTTTTATTATTCTGCGAGGGTAGCCGATGTGCCTTGTCAATGCAGCTATCACGGAAGTCTTACAGTTCAATTGCGTCTGTAATTCTATAAATTGTGTCGCATAAATCTTCTCTTGCTTCTGTCTCGACTCCAAATATTTCGATATTTTGATTACGGCTATATTGAGAGTTTTCTTTTTGTGTCTGTTTCAGTGATTTAACCGTATTTTTAATATCAGTCATGTCCTGAGGATATATTTCATTGTTGTCTGTTTTATCATTCTTCCCAGGTTGATCCTGCCTTTTGTATTCCATTTGGTCAAGTCTTCCTTTAAGTATTTTGTTGGTTTCTTTCACGTGTTTTAGCTCTTCCATCACATCATCATATTTCTTGTTTACGAATTCGATGCACTTCAGAATTTCAGCGGTTTTTTTTCAAAGCAGATTTTAGCGTGTCCTCAAATTGATTAAGCTTTAAGTTGGGTATTCCATTTTGCTTAATTAGTTCCTTATTTTCTTTTTCCAGCACGTTGTATTTGTTATTATGGTCTTCTAGTAGTTTAAGTATTTTGTCATTAGAGGTCTTAAGGCCATCGATTTTCTTCTCGAAGCGACCAAAATCGTCTTTGGGGGTGGGGGTGGGGAGTGGGGAGGGGGGGGGGGGAAGTGTTCTTCATCAGTAGAGTTTACTTCTTCGTCTTTATCTACTTCTTTTTTGTAAGAGTTTTTTGCCGTTCTACACCGTCGACAATTCCACGCTTTTTTCTTTCTTTCCCCCAATGCATTAATTGTGGATTCAAAAAGGCCAGAGCATTTTTTTTCATGGTGAATTTTCCCATTGCAATTCACACAGATAAGGCACTCATCTTCCCCTATTGTTAGTTTATCTTCGTATTCTCCGCATATTGCCATTTTTTCGTGTTAGTGTTGCAAACAAGTAAAAAGCAAAAAGTGAATGGCCATTGTCAGCTTCCGTATTTTTGTTTTAGTTTTCTCCCGTCGCACAAAAAAAAACTCAGAGTGGTACACGCAGGCTTCCGTATAATTCGCTCGCGTTCAGCCGTCCATTATGCTGTTTGTCTAACTTCTAAGATATTCACTAAAAAAACTCACGGAATGTCTTGAAATGATCAGTGTTGCTTCGTGTATCGAATAAACGGCTTGAATCTATTGGATGGATAGTGGTTATTTTTAAAAACGCTTCAATCCGATGGACGCATCCCACTCGGCCGTTGGCTTCCTTAGCCTCCTCCTTAGCCTAATAATAATAATAACGAATTATGACACATATTTAATCATAGGTAATATTCGAATTAGTATACAAGTGCATAAAATTCATGACCTTGTTAAAATTCACTCTTTAATTAGTTTATTCATTTTTATTTTAGTTTTTGTTTTTTAAGTCCATGGGTAATAAGTTAAAAGTGTGAGGCACAACGTAATGTTGACATCTATTGCCATAACCGATTCTCCAGAATGGCCATTCATTTTTTTTTCGACTGGTTCTGTTTTTTTTTCTATTTTATGTCTAGACGTAAAATAGTTATTCTTTATTATGCAGTTTAGAACCAATTGCTTACCAGTCATAATTATAAATCTTTGATAAATATCAGTTAAAGTTTCCCAATTTTTTTTGCCAAACAGTGCTTTCACTGCACTATTTTGAACTTTTTGCAAGTTACTCATAAGACCATCTGTAGTCAATCCGTAAATGCAGCAACGGTACATTATGATAGAATTGATCCAACTTTCAAAAATACTTTTTTTATTTGCCGAATTAAAGACACTTTGTAATTTATACTGCAATGGGACAGTTCTTCTAATTAGATTCACAATTATCTCAATGTATTTAGCAAATTTCCAATTTTCATAGATAGTAATGCCGAGATATTTGCAATCAGTTGCTTTAGTTAACTTCAGGTAAGTGCATTCCCAACTATTTATAGATGAAGGATCGTGCAAAAAGATATTACTAGGTTCTTGTTTCATGTGAGAGGTCAAAATTTGAATGTAACATGTTTTTTCTGTACTTAAGTACAGGTCATTGTATGTTAACCAATGGTTAATACTTTGAAAGTCCTTCTGTAAGTTTTCGGTCAAGTAGCTGCTTTTATAATGTATCAAAACCATCATAATTTCATCAGCGTATAGTGTTAGATAAGAATTCCACTTGAGGTATTGAAGATCATTTATATATAATAGGACCAAGAATAGAGCCTTGAAGTATTCCATACTTAGCTGGTTGCCAAATACTCCTAGTGTCGTTAATCCTTACACAACAAGTTCTATTCGTAAGGTAATTAATTAATATGTTCTAGATTTTATCACGTAGACCAATAATAAACAGTTTCCTTGCCTGATTTCCTTATTATTGGTATCAAAGGCTTTTTGAAGGTCAATTAGGATTGCTCCAACATATTTCCCGTCGTTTAGCGCCCTTGTAATCATATTATTTATTCGATTTAAAGCGTCAATAGTCCCCTTTCTACTTCGGAATCCGAATTGGTTTGGTTCAATTAAGTAAACGCGGTAAAGAAAGTTTGTAATATAATTTGAAAAAAAATTTCAATAATTTTGTTTATGACTGGTAAGAGTGCAATTGGGGTACAATTATTAGGACTTGTTTTATTTCCTTTCTTAAGGATTGGTCGCAAGACTTGCTTTTTTGAGGTTATCAGGCCAGATTTCTTTTTCAATAATTGCATTGATCAGTTTAAGTAGAAAAATACTGCTGTTTTCTTTGGATTTAACAATATGTTCATTGTTCAGTCATGAACCAATCATACCCAGAAAACTTTTTAATTTTACAGTCAGTTAGGATTTTAATAATATCGTATTTAGTAGGAGTATTAATGAGCATTGTTTTATCGAAAATTCTAGATTTATTAGTTGTATTACCTTAGCATATTGTGTTATATTTTCTATGTTTATTTAAAGATTTTAATTTAGGTACTTGTTCAGGAAAGTGCTTAACAAAGTAGTTCCCAATTTCATTATCATTAACGAAAGCTCTTGTAATACTTTCATGAACGCTTTCATTAGCTTTGCCATCACCAGTTAACTGTTTGATTTTCATCCAGATTTTCTGACTATCATTTTTGTTGTCATTAAAGTATTTCTTGTAGTAATTTTGTTTTGCATTAAAAATATTGATTTTAACCGTTTCCTTTTCACTTTTATATTCATCAGTTAATTATTACTTGTTTTTTTAACTTGCTTATTTTGGTCCAGAGTTTATTTTTCCAGTTAATTTGCTGCAGTAGTTCTTGAGTCATTCATTCACATTTCATTGTATTTCTAGCTGGCTTTCTCTTTTCAAAGAATTTATTAGCATCATAAATCTTACTTATTTTATGTTGTATAGTTTCGTATATTAAGTTTGGGTCTGTCAGATCGTTCAAACAATCCCAGTTAAAATGTTTTAGTTGACTGATAATATTTTTGTGATTAAGTTTAATGGAATTCATGTTTATATTACTTTTGGTTTGTTGAGTTCCTTCCTGAACTTTAATTGCTGTAAAATAGTGATCTGAATTGATTTTGATCTTTATCACAAAACTTTTAGCATGGAAATTTTTAAAATTAGTGTAAATTAAGTCTAAACAAGATTTAACCAATTTATAATTTCGTATTTCTTCTCTAGTCGTAGTCTTTGAGTCGATGTTGCAGGTAAAACCAAGCGATGCCATAGTGTTCTGAAATAGTTCAATATCATGTTTTTCATTATTGTCTTGCGTATCACTGTATATGTTGAAGTTTAGCTCACCAGCAATAATGGTATTCAATTTATTGCTTATTAATTTTTTTTGCTTTAGCAAGTTTTTAAGGCACCTGATCAAAGTTAATCGGCTAGACAATGGTTTCCTATAAATAGCTATAAAATAGAAAACTCACCTTTGTAAGTTTGATCAATTGCATCATATAGTGTCTATCTCAATGGTTTTATTTTCCAATAAATTTATTTTCGGTTTTCTATAAAAAATTAAGATTCGTCCACCTCTCGAATTATCTCTGCAGACACCTAACTTTTCATAATTTTTAATGTTATAACAGCACATTTCATCGTCTTTTAGGTTAATTTCTGAGATTATAATTAGATCCCAAATTACCTTTGAGTTTCTGATTTCAAACAAAAATTCTTCCCAGTTTTTCCGACAACTTCTTATATTTTTATGCAATAATATAACGTGTTTGTTAGTCTCATTATAGATTAGATTTTTCTCCTGGTCAAAAAAGTTGTTAACAATAGAATTAGTAGTATCTGTTAAGTCATTCAGCATTTCCTCCATTTGAGCTCTCAGTTTCTGCATGATATTTTCCAATTCGGTTTCACTTTGAAGTGTTCTTGCATTCCTTTCATCAGCATTCTTCCTAAGAATAGTCTTACCATTCCTGAACCAAGTGTATTGAAATTTTCCTTTGGCAAATTGTCTAGTTCTCCACATTAGTTGTTTGAAAAAAGGAGTAAAGTGTTCGTTCACATAGATTTTTTCATTGTTGTTATTCTGGAAAATAACATGGTTGGTAATTCTGCCTCTTTTGCCTTTTAACCAGTCGTCTCTGCTGTCCTTTGTACGAAATTGAATAATAATTGTACTTGGCCTATTTTTGTTCTTTGTTGGGATGCGATGAGCTTTCTCAATCAGTTGATCAGTGAAGTTTTCAATTTGTAGCCCGGAAGCCAATCTGTATATAGTATCCTTCATAGTAGTATAGAAATACGATTTGGTTACAGATCCAGCCCAAATGACATTTGATCTTTAAACCGGAAGTGACGTCATACTGGAAGTGACGTCATTTTCCAAGATGGCGGCGCCCAGAAATGAAGTCATTTTCCAAAATGGCGGCACCCATGGAGACCGGAAGTGGAAAAATTTCCAAGATGGCGGCTATTTTGTCCATCTGGAGGAGGGTAGAAAAGTGATTTTTGTTACCTTTTTGCGACTTTTTTGTACCTCTCTTGGCGTCCGTGCAAACGTAAGTGCGAACATTTTCCAAAATGGCGGCATCCATAGATACCGGAATTGACATCATTTTCCAAAATGGCGACACCCATGGGGACTGGAAGTTTTCCAAGATGGCGGCTATTTCATCCATCTGGAGGAGGGTGGAAAAGTGCTTTTTGTTACCTTTTGCTACTTTTCAGTGGTGTTCGTGCAGACGGAAGTGCAAAATAGCGGCATTCATTAAACCATAAATCCAAGATAGCAGCACCCTTGTAAACCAGAAGTGCGGCCAGTTTCCAAGATGGCGGCCACAATGAAAACCTGAAGTGTGACTATTTTTGAAGATAGCGGGCCCCATATGTGTGCCGACATTTTTCCAAGATGGCCGACCACTTTAACCTCAAGTAAACCTCCAAATCAAGTAAACCACTAAAGTAAACCTCCCATTCAAGTAAACCTCCCAATCAAGTAAACCACTAAAGTAAACCTCCCACTAAAGTAATCCTCCCACTCAAGTAAACCTCCCACTCAAGTAAACCTCCAACTCAAGTAAACCTCCAACTCAAGTAACGGTGGTTTTTTAAACCCAAAATAATTTTGATTTTTTAAGATGGAATAAAAAAGGAAAAAATGGATTCTTTTTCTATCATTCTCTCCAGCAAAGACTCTGCCTTGAGAATTTGTCTAAACACTCCCATTCATTTAAATCCTGAAAAAAATTACGAATTGGCTTTAATTAATTTAGACACTTACGACAGTATACACAATATAACTTCAAAAAATAACGAAATTAAGTAACAGCTGATGCTGGTGCAACCTGGCAAAAACTAATTATCGCTCCCGGGGCTTACGAAATTGAAGATTTAAATAAATTTATCAAATCAGCAATAGAGGCAAATGGCCACAGCAAAGAAGCAATTTCTATTCTTCCAAATCTAAACACTTTAAGAACCGACTTGTTAATTACCGATCCGAACTACGGAATATCATTTATAGGCAACAAGAGTTTAGCTCGAGTCTTGGGGTTTGATTTAGGAAATTATTTAAAAACACAAGAAAGTCAAAATACAGTAGACATTATGCTCGTCAATACAATTTTCGTACATACTGATATCATAGGCAATTCCTACCTAAATAACAACATCCAGCCAACTTTATATTCCTTTTATTCCAATTCCCTTCCCGGTTTTACATTCATAGAATCTCCTCATAATTTAATTTATCTCCCAGTTACTGTTAACTTGATAAAAAATATCAGAGTCTGGCTGACATCACAACCCGAAAAGCCATTGGATCTGAATGGAGAAACATTGACGATGAGACTTCATTTGAGATCTACAACTTTAAAAAAAAGAGACAAAATGGTCGTCTTTGGAAAAAAGGGAAAATTCCTAATTTTAATAATAATAAAAGAACAAACAGTTTGACACCAAGATACAAAGCTTTCATTAAATTTATAACAACACTAGAAAATGAGCGTAGTAGAAGATTACCTAAAAATTAACGAACCTCTGGTGTACGATTCGTCAGTCGAATCTCACACCTACCACGAATACAACCCTATTGTTGGCACGAATCTCAACAATGTAAATTCAGATATCCGTATACATGTCGAAAACCAAGATTTGTTTCTGCACGTGGCCAACAGTTACCTCCTGATTAAAGAGAGATGGCTGAAGGAAGATGACTCGGCATACTCGGACGCCGATGTTGTTAGTCTGATTAACAATGCTCCCATGTTCCTGTTTTCTAATATAAAATACCATCTAGGTGATAAATAAGTGGATGAGTTAAATTATTCGGGATTCGGGACCTTAATGAAGGGACTGCTGACCTACGGCTAAGCGGAACAACCGGCTTTGCCCAGCCAGTGCTGGGCAATGGCTAGTGCGGCTTCCGTCGATGCTGAACTAACCAACAACTTGGGTTTCAAACAGCGGCATGCATCCATCATCGTTGAAACATCACCCAAGGGAAGCTTTACCTTCGCTATCCCATTGAAACACGTCATGGGAATTTTCGAAAATTATGATAAGCTCATTTACAGTACTAAACATGTGCTGACACTCATGCGAGCGAGAGATATGAACGTCATCTTCAAAGCCGCGGCAACAGCCAATGGCAAAGTCGTTTTAAATAGAATCAGTTGGCACATACTACATGTCACTGCTTGGACGAGCAAAAACTTAAAATCTACAATCTCATCGACCATGGAGCGACCATGGATTTAGAATTTAGGCACTGGCACTATGACAGCTGCGAACTCCCTCGAAATACCAACTTTACCTGGCGCTTGCTGACTACTGCCGCGGTCGAAAACCCTAGATGGATAGTTCTAGCTTTTCAAACTAACAGGCAGGACTCTTTAGGTAAAAACCCAGCTTTGTTCGACCACTGTAGTCTGCAATACGCTCATGTCACTCTAAATTCCGAACGTTTTCCATTTCTCAATCTAAATACTAATTTTGCTATGGGAAAGTACGTCGGTCTGTTCAGGATGGCGCAGCAATTCAGGCAGTTGTGTACGACACCAACGACTTGAGTTTCGAATCATGCTCTGCTCATTGGTGATAGGAAAATGAATGTAAAGTTGGACAGAGGCAAAATGGAAGTTGTTTATTAAATAATAAAAAAAGAATATGGCACCCAAAACAAGATCTCGAAAAAAGAAAGATGGCTTTTTGCCATTGGCATTGCTAAGACCCATTTTAGCCGGCATTGGAGGCTTGGTGGGAGGAACTGCTGTGGTGGTATCTGCCATAAAAAATGCACAAATTTTAGCTGAACTCGTGAGACATCACAATCAAGTAGAGGGTTCCGGGTCGAAGAAGAGAAACAAAAAACGAAGCAAAAAAAATTGCCCCGTGGCAAAGGTCTTTATTTAAAGCCACCCAAAGTTTAATCGACTTTAATAAACCTTTAACGAACTTTGATTTAATTGCATTGGCTAGAGTAATGAAAATTCTAAAATTGAGAGGTACTTTTAGTAAAGACATACTTCCTTTAAAACTTTGGTCTACTGGTGAAAACGGAAGCTGAAACTTGGAAGACTTCCATGATGGAGACGGGAGTCACTGGGTCGCCTATTCCACCGTTGCAGGTGAACCTTGTTAGTTTTGGCAATATGGGTACTCCCCAGTCCTTGGTTAACTACTTGGGACCGGGAATTATATACAATTATGAACGCGTAAAACTTTTACCAGGTTTGGTGCGGACACTTTTGTTTTTTTTGCCTAAGTAACTTCTCTAAGACTCGTAATTACGAAGCTGTTTTAGACAGGATGAAATGAGTTAAAAGTTTCGTGCAAATCTACCTGAAAATAAATGTCTTCTGTTTGAAAATCTTCGAGTGTGTGTACTGCAATGGCCGAATTTCTTTCTGTTATGTAAGGAGTGTCAAAACTGGTGGTTGTTGAATGCTCGTCGTTTGTTTTACTAATCAAAAAGGTTTTCGGACCAGCTGTAAATTTAGCAACCAGTTCTATGCTCGGATCGCTGCAGTATAAAATTGATTTACGAATTAAACCATAACTTGTACTTATGAAGCTTGAAAACGGTCCTGAATTTACGTACCAGTCGACTGCTTTAGCAAATGGGCTTTTCATGCAGAAACTGATTAGAGTGAACAATTTTCGTGCACAAATTTTTTTGTAGCTGCATCACTTGGTAAAGTCGGTAGTTCTAATTGGTTTGTTTGCGGCGTCGAAGTATGCCTTCTGCTCGTCTTGTATCAAGCAATTCTTATTGATGAATACTTTATTGGCTGCATCACTCGGTAAAGTTGGTTCACTTAGATTTCTAATTGGTTTGTTCTCGGCATTGAAGTATGCCTTCTGGTCGTCTTGTATCAAACAATTCCCGTCGATGTAAACTTTAGAAGCAGCGTCACTAGGTAAAGTAGGTTCACTTAGATTTCTAATCGGCTTGTTCATAGCGTTGAATATTTTTTGATCGTCCTGTAATAGACAATTCCTGTCAACGTACAATTTTGTTGCTGCGTCAGCAGTATGCCGTGGGAAAGCTATGTCCTTAATTTGCTTTTTCTTCGCATAAAAATTCCCGTCAGCCTCATCTACGTCCAAAGTATTTTTTTCAATGCTAGAAATGGCGGAAGCCAATTCGTTAGCAAGTAGAGTAATGGCAACGGTTTTAAGTTTTTGAACGTCCATTGTAAGTGGACTAGTTTGACAATAATTGACGGCGTCTTCAGATTTGATAGCGGCTTCTACTTTAGTTAAACGTTTGCTTTGTATATCATAGTTGTTTTCGGGGGTTAAAACAAACCCTATTCCCGGCTGTCCTCTCGGACCGACTCCCGTCACTTCACCCGCCTCGTTTTTTTCAATGCTTGTCCAAATTTATTGACTGACATCTTTTTTTTTAATACTCTAAATTTCAAAATTCTGGTTCCCCTTCGATAAGGCTTTTTTTTCAATATAATTAAAGGAACAACCTCAAAATAAAAGCACAAAAAAAATGTCTCAACCATCCTGGCAAACACATCTTTCTAGTCTCTTATGAAAAAAACTTGCTGAAAATTAAAAACGAAAAAGGAACCAAAATTAACAACGGTGTAAAGTTTTTTCCTAGTCTCCTTCCATACAGTTTAAAGATTTAAAGGGTTTGGGAACCCCATTTTGGACGAAAAGTCAAAATATAAAGGTTGGATTTCACCCAGCGACCCTGAAACTCAAAAAGTGCTGAAAAGTCTTACGCGATACCTTTGTAAAAAACTAAAGGTCCAGTTTGACGAGGATAAACCCGTAACCATGACTACGTTTAATTATCCAAATTCTATGCATACGGCTTACCCTTGCAATCCCTCTTGTAAACTTGGGTGTACGAGAATAATCACAAAACTAAAGGGAAACTTAACAAAAATGTTATCGACAAACCCTGGTTAACTTGCCATCTTACAATGCTTTAAATTTGACAGAAGTCACTGGAAAAATTACAGCAGTGTGCGTTACCAATGATTCTCCCAACAACATGAAATTATGGTGCAATGTAGATTTTGGAGTGGCACATTCCGACATTCCCAATGACAAATTTTCCGATGAAGACTTTATAGATTTGGTATCTCCGTAAACATATTTAAAAATGTGTAAATAAAAAAAGCTATGGAAAATTAAAAACTATGACTTTTTCGCGCCTAAAAAAGAATCTAAAAATCTTCCATTTCTACCTTCGAATATCAGATGTTTAATTATAGGGCCTGCAAATTGCGGAAAAACTAATTGACTTTAATTTCATCTGTAATGAAAGATGGCTCAACTATGACCAGTTATTTATTTACAGTAACACTTTATGCCAGCCTAAATGCAAAGCTTTGCAGTCCATATTTGCTGAAATTGAGGAAAAAATAGGACGGGATGTCACGTTTTTTCACGATTCACAAATAGATTTAAATCCGCTCAAAGACCTGGACCCAAAGTTTCGAAACCTGATTGTTTTGACGATTGCCTTTTTGACAAACAAAAAATTATCGAACGTTTCTTTGCCTAAGGCCGTCATTCAAACGGCGATGTCTTTTATTGAAGTCAGTCCTACACAAGAATTCCAATACAGGTGGTCAGAGACAATGCAAATTTATTAATCCTTTTCCCCGTGGATGAGTTAAATTTAAAACATGTCTGTGATAATCATGTTGGCCCTGACATGGAATATCCGGACTTTAGAACATTGTTTCAAAATTGTTGGAAAAAGCCTCACGGGTTTTCATCGATTAACAAAACGTTAAACAAAGGGAGATATAAACGTTCATTTTTACCGATTAAACAAAAGAATGGAGACAAAACGAGAAATCGTAAAATTCAAAAGATGTTTAACTAAAAAGTTTTTAAATCAACGTTTGGGTGAGAGAGCAAGAAGAATCGCTACAAGAATTTTTTAAGCCGGCAGTAAGCACCCTCAAACCGAAACCGGTTCGGTGCAGCCACACAAACTACACCGATTAAAAACTCTCTAGCCACGCAAACTAAACCGATTAAAAGCACTCTAGCCACGCAAACTACCCCGATTAAAGAGGAAGAAAGTGGCGAAGATGACTACGAATCATTGGGTTTATCAACGTCCCCTGCAATTACTCCTATTCAGAAAACATTGCCGTCCTCGCTCGATTTTAGTCTCGCCGAATATTCAAGTCCGGCTGAAGCTCCTATAATGCGAATTCCTCCCGAGTCCAAAACCGAATATGCAACTACTAGCACCGGTCCTAAACTAACTCCTTCATATTCCACAGTACAACATAGACGCATTTCCACTCGGCCTGAGCTTCCTAACTTCACCACTCTAAGGTCCCTCGATAGTTTGTTACCTGGTCAGAATATTGGAGACACTGATAAATATTTCTTGATAAAGTTTTTCGAAAATCCCAAAGACACTGACCCAGTATTCGGATTACAGTATGATAAGAAAAAAGGTGACCTGACCTTTGGTAATAAAGTGGTTAAAATCTTTGAGAATGATGTAGTGGTCGAGGGGGAGCAATACGTGGGAAGACGCCAGGGTCGGACTGGGTAGGAAAGGGCGCCTATGCCATCTGAGGGTTGAAGGGGTGCCAGACTTGTTTTGTTAGATACACGTTTTGGGAGCACACTTTAAATGAATTTGTGTGTGGGGGGGAGGGGGTCAGCACCTCCTCGTCATAAGAAAATGACAGGATCATTTTCTATAATGATTAAAACAATAGGGATAGTCCGATATTGATATCGGTCTCGGTATAATCTGTATTTATTGGTATTTTTGCCATATCGGTATCGGACCACTATAAGGCTTCCGATACAGATATTTGTTATGCCAAGAAATGCAACCGTCTTCCCTGCAAAACTGACACCAAGCGCAGCAAAAGCAACAACCAAGTGAGAAAAGCAAAGCTATTTGCTCAGTTTTGAATAAAAATGTAGCACTTGTTGGTGGCTGCTGTAAGTTTTACAACAACTAACTGAAATCTAACTAAGAAAATGAATGTACTGAAGCCATAAGTAAGAATAAGAGGAAAAATGTTGTTATTGCTGCACACAACTTTTTGGATAATCTCAACAGTTGGAACCCAAGCAAAACCAGAAACCGTATTTGCTGTTTTTGTACGAAATATAAACTTTTAGTCGTGATTTGTTATTATTATCGGTACCGACATCTGTATCGGTTCGTATCGTATCGGTTTACTTTTCATCGGTGTTGTATCGTATCGGTAAAAAGTCATATCGGCCGATCCCTATAAAACAATAGACTTAACATTGCTGGAGATTTTGTGAGATAAAATTTAAACTTGGTAATTTGAGGCCTAAATTATCTAAATAATAAATAAAGGTTAGTTGCAAACCTGTAACAGGTGTGGAACGAACCACAACACCAGTCACATCCAACCTACATTAAACTTAAAACGTGTTAAAATGGCTACGATAATAATAGGCGGGGGGGATTTATATGCCTACTGAAGGAATAAAACCAAAAACTCAATGAATGTAGCACTTATTTTCATATTTATTATCCCCCCCTTCCGCCTTCCTACCTAGTAACATTGTAACAAGGTGTGCATCTTGACAAGACGCCCCAGCCCCATCAGGGATAAAAGCTGCAACTTCGAACCATTTCTACACGTCGTTGCGGGTAAATCAAAATAATTTCGAAATTAAAGTGGCACTATCACTGATTGAAAGTCAACAGAATGTGGCAATATCTAGTGCTATCCAGTACTATCAAGCACTTGCTTGAAATTGCATAAACGAAAGAATGCACAACGCCAGTTCTTTTAACGAAACAATTATTCGTGAATTATTGAGTGAAAATTTGGTACGCCCTCGCGCACCTGAGAACAAGCTGTAAAAGTTAACAATACCACTGTTGCTAGATGGCACCACAGTATTTTCGTACGATGTTCAATCAGTGATAGCGCCACTTTTAAACAATAAGATGTGAATAAACTGAAAAAAAAATTTCAGTTGTATTTTACTTTCATTATTTTATTTATTAAGTAATTATAATAACCATTAGCAGTTTGTTACGTAACAAATATTTTATCCCTCCCTCTCCCTCGTATTAACAATTCGGAACGCCACCAAGACTTCCCCCATTCCCTCCCTACAATGTTACATGCTTTATGGACGCTCCCTTTCAATATTGTAATCTTGGGCATTATCTTTAAATCCGAAGTAAAATCAGTGTTTTACAATTTTTATTTTTTTTTTTGTAAAATACGATTTACTTTCTGTACGTAATAATACAGCATGATTTCTATTATTTTTTACCTTGCATGTTTGCCACACTGTATTTTTGTTTGTTTTGTAAATATTATTTATTGACGTTTATTTTCGGCACCACTTTTCTTCTTTTTGGTCCCAGATACCGGAGCCATTGTAACTAAACGAAGGGTGCTTCTCGTCTGATAACTATGATCGAACAGGGGGCACGGTCATATGATTTCTTTTTTCAGGATGCTTCTTTCTCAACCTACCTGGGGGCGAGCGTATTAAGTAACGTGATTCATCAAGGAAGTTAGGGTTAAGACGGTGAAAACGTAAAGTGGAAAGGAAGGGTAGATTGAGTGGAGGGCTTTGTGACTGAAAGGAATGTCACATCCAGGAAGTCAACCCACAATACAGCAATAATCTTTCTTAAGAAAAAGAATATTATCAAAGGGGCGCCAAATCAAAGGGCGGCTGTGCCAGTGGCATAATGGCACTATGGCCAGTCCGAGCCTGGAAGACGCTAGCTTTGGAATTTGCTAGTTTTCAAAGATTTGAAAGAAAGTACCCTCGTGCCAAAAGTTAAGGTAGCTTACGCGGCCATGTTAAAAAATACTAATGCTATTATTAGAACTACAACCCAAATACTAAAACCGAAATCTAATCGTAGTGCCAAATACAGGTCTGTTATCCATCCGATTTGGGAAGACATGAAGAAAACAGGGATGGGTATGGTTAAAAAAGCGGGTATCAGAATAGATTATAAATTTTATCATAATCCTAATGATTTGATTAAAAGACTGCGACTTTTGTACAAATCTAGTTTAGGCAGCCATGAGGGACACAAGAATGAAATGGTCGAAATTTTATCAGAAATACAACAAAGACAAATCATAACTGCTCAAGAGAAAAGGGTGGCTTATCAAAATTTAGGTTTAGGTTAAAAAAAACGTATATATAATAAAAGGATCATGGAATAAAAAATATCAAGATGAGGTACTGTGCCATATGTAAATGTCGCAGTACTAATATCTCTGAACCGTCCGTTATTATCTCCGCAAAAA
Organism: Lithobius niger; assembly: GCA_023313725.1. NCBI lineage: Eukaryota > Metazoa > Arthropoda > Chilopoda > Lithobiomorpha > Lithobiidae > Lithobius > Lithobius niger. Next base: position 23,186 of record JAHWFP010059871.1, on the reverse strand, counting down.
ATGGTCGACACATTCGAGTTGTATTTTGTAAGGTGTGCGGGACGAAAAGATCTTCCTTTATCAATTCTGGGAAAGTAATCGTAAATAAAATCATATATAATTTGCCAGTTGAACTCCATTTACCAGGCTACCAATACTGCGGCCTGGGAACAAAACTGGAAGAAAGGTTGGCTCGAGGAGAATTGGGAATTAATAAACTTGACGAAGTGTGCAAGGAACATGATGTAGCTTACTCAGGGAGCTCGGACTTAAAAGATCGGCAAGCCGCGGATGAAGTTCTAATTTCCAAAGCTCAAATACTGAGAGATGATCCTTATCTGGCATGGAGGGAAAATCTAGCCACTTCGATCGTTAAGAATATCATGAAAAAAAATTTAAAGTTTGGAATGAGAAATAAAAAAAATGGATCAACTCGTAAAAGAACTTGACAAGCCAACGCGAAAAAATTTTCCAAGACGGAAAGTGATTGTACTGAGCCTGAGCTATCTATGACAGGCTGACTTGGTGGAAATGATACCTTACGCTAACTTAAATAAAGGTTTTAACTACCTACTGACCTGCATTAATGTGATGTCCAAATTCGCTTGGGCTATTCCACTTAAATATAAATCCGGTATAGACGTTACCGAAGCTTTCAAGAAAATACTCGCAGGAGGGACCGGCCCTAAAAATTTGCAAGTCGATTTAGTTAGTTAGTTCTACAACAAAGACTTCAAAGCCCTACTCAAGTGGCATAACATCAACATGTACTCTACGTACTCTGAGAAAAAAGCGAGCGTGGTAGCACGTCTCAGCAGAACATTGAAAACTCAAATGGGGAAAAGGTTCACTAGACAGGGGAATTACGAGTGGGTAAGCATTATCGACAAGTTAGTTTCCAAGTACAATAACACAGTTCATTCCACCATAAAACTGAAACCTTGTGAAGTAACCAAACGTCATGAACCCCTGTTGAGACGAACTAGTACTAAACGGTTTTTAAAGAAACCCAAATTTGCTGTGGGGAAATAAAATCAGGATTTCTAAAGTTAAGAAAACTTTTTATAAGGGGTACTTGCAAAATTTTACTAACAATGTTTTCACTATCTGTAAAGTACAAAAAACACAACCTGTTACTTATCTTCTAAAAGACGAGTCGGGTGAACTGGTGCTAGGCAGTTTTTATGAACCAGAACTTCAAAAAACTCTAGTTCCCGATTTTTTTAGTAGAAAAAGTATTACGTAAGAAAAAAGGAAAAAGTGGGAGAATGCAATACTTTGTTAAATGGAAGGGATATGACACCAAATACAACAGCTGGACGGATAATATTAGCAGTCTTAAATAAATGTTGACTTTTCATGTAAAACTTTTCAATGTAATCAACAATATTATTTTTAAAAGTTCCTTATTTAAAAAATTTTTTTATTGTTTTCCTATTAAAAAGGGTTCCTAAAAATAAAAATGTTAAAATACCCTAAAACCTTTTTTGCTAGCTTTTCAAAATGGAAAAAAAATACTTTCATCTGTATTTACTGTTCGGAGGTATTTTCTAGTCAGCACCAGCTGAGAAACCACCTCCGTACTAACCATCCATCCGAAGACGAAGCATGTGCATGAAGGTCTTGATCATCGGTTCTATGAAATGGACGTAATTGAAGAGTACAACCCACTTTAGTTTCTGGTGTCAGTGCATTTGGCCCTGCATTCACTGTTATTCATCTGCCTGGACCGGCTGTAAATTGTAAAGTGTAGATCTGTTTGGGAGTGAAGTTTGTCAGAGAAACTACTATAATTCAAACTGGATTTTGGTCAAGGTAGACTGAGGTTTACAACTCGAACGATATTCCCACTCTATTGGACGAAGCTTTTAATAAGATCCTGCAGTCCATCGACTCTTTTGCCGAGCAGGGGGGGGGGTGGATGGGCGATTTCTAGCATAAATAACATGTCAGTTAGGGTGGCTAGATATCAACCATTACGATTTCATCTTACATTCCACTCCCGAAAGGTTTAAAACGTAAGGCTTGGATGTTAACCAATGTACAAAACTTAAATGATGAATAATGTTTCCTCTACTCTGTACTAGCTTCTGGCTTGGAGATGTAGAGCCCCAATCCTGAAGATTATTGGGAATTTGAAGAGATGCTCGACACTTCCATGCTGACCTTTCCCACGAAGCTAGACAAAATTGACAAATTTAAACGTGCAAACGATCTCTCGATTAACATCATAGGATACAGCTGCAGAGAAGACTTGTTCCCTATTCGTGTTTCTAAAAACTTCGATGGTCAGCCTATAGATCTTCTCATGTTAAGTGCGGAGGTTTATGGCTCTGACACCTTAAATACGCATTACTGCTCCATTAGGTGCATTGATGATTTTCTATGTCACCACGGTTCAAGATCAAACTCAAATTCTATTGCCGAAACTGCTTTGCTGGATTTGGAAGAGAGTGGATGCTACTAGTTCATAGAAACGAATGCTTAAAAATCAACCCTGCACAATCACTCAGATTCAAGAAACCCGATGAAAACTTCCTAGAATTTCACCAGTTCAATCGCAAAAACATTCCCCGAATAGTTTATGCTGACTTTGAGTGCCTGCTTCGACCCATCCAAACCGTTCACCCCGACCCTTCCACATTTACTAAAATACACCTGCATGAACCTTGTACTTTTGGATATGTGTGATAGGCCAGAATGGAGAAATTGTTAGCCGAGATTACTACTTGGGACTGGATGTCATTGATGTTTTTTACGAGCACATGGTTAAAGAAAGTCAAGATTACGAGGAACTGTTGTCAAACATTAAACCTTTAAATCTCACCGAGGAAGAAACACTCGACTTCTACAATGCTACCGTTTGGCACTACTGCGAGAAACCATTCAAACCCTTCTACAAATTTCTGCCAAAATTTCTGACACGGAAGGGAGTGTACCCCTATGAACATGTGACGGACATGACCGTTTTGACAGCTAACCTTTACCCACAAGACGCTCTTTTTATTCACAATTAAAGGACGAAGAATTGGCTGGAGCAGAATCCGTACGAGCTTTAAATCTCTGGTGGAAAATGAGAGTCAAGAAGTTTGGTTCTTACTACGAAATTTATCAAATGACTGACGTTTTACTGCTAGCCGACGTGTTTGAAGATTTCCGGAAACTATGTGTTGAAAACAATAAATTGGACCTGTGTTATTATATTTCAACACCAGGATTCAGTTGGTCCGCCCTCCTCAGAATGCGTAAGTCCAAATTAGAGTTATTCACTCAAGCCGGCAAACACAACATGATCTCTCGCGGCATTCGAGGTGGTGTTTCATTCATAGCTCAGAGATACGCTAAAGCAAACAACAAATACTTACCCGGCAACCAATTTGATCCTAGTCAACCTACCAGCTACATCATCGACCTAGATATGAACAACCTGTACGGTTTGGCCATGAGCCATCCTCTCCCCTACGATGGGTTCCAGTACCTAACCAGGGAAGAGATTCGAACTTTCGATGTTGACACCGTACCAGACGATTCGAACGTTGGTTACATTCTAGAAATCGATCTCGATTATCCTCAGGAGTTGCACGACTGTCACAATGACTATCCTCTAGCTCCAGAGAAGTTGAAGATCAGGGAAAACCTAGCGTCCCCTTATTCTATAGATCTAGCGAACCATGTCGGACACAAGATCAATCCCAATACCAAACTGGTTCCGAATCTGTTACACAAGAAGAAGTACATCGTGCATTACCGTAGTTTGAAATTTTACCGACGTCATGGGCTAATGCTCTGGCACATTCGAAGAATCCTGAGTTTCAACCAGAAGCCCTGAATGAAAGAATACATCGATTTCAACACCAGCAAGAGACAGGAGTCGACCCAACCATTCGAGAAAGACTACTTCAAATTATTAAATAATTCCGTGTTCGGCAAGACCATGGAAAATAAACAGCGCCGACTCAATGTTAAGCTTTGCACAAACATTAACTCTGCCTTGAAGTACACGTCTTAGCCCCACGCCGATTCTTTCAACATCCTACACAAAAACCGGGTACAATTTAACCGGCGTGCACGCAGCATAATGTGCGATCTTCCAACATATTCGGGATTTTCTATCTTGGAGCTGTCTAAATTAGCCATGTTCCAATTCCATTACGATTTCATTCAGACAAAATACGGTGAGCGAGCCAAGCTCAGTTTTACCAACACAGACAGCCTCTGTTATCACATCGAAACCCAGGATATATACGAAGATATGCGGCAGGACAGTGAGCGATTTGATACGAGTAATTACCCTACAGATCACAAGCTTTTCTCCACATCCAACAAACAGGTCTTGGGGAAAATGAAAGACGAGATGGGTGGAGTCCTCATCTTGGAGTTTGCAGATATACGTTCCAATATATACGCTATCAGAGTTCCAGGCCGTGAAACAACCATGAAAGCCAAGGGCATTCAGTCCGGATTCGTTAAAAACCAATTGTATTTCGACTAGTACAAGTCAGCATTGATGTCAAAATCTCCACCTCAGAACGGAACTTGGGATAAAATTGCTAGTGTTGGGCACGAGATAAGTACGCTGAAAATTACCAAGTCCCTACTCTCACCCTACGACAACAAACGTTTGATGCTGGATGATAGTAAAAACACTCTTGCCATTGGACATTACTGCACGGGAGTAAAATACTGGGATGTCGACGACTTCGACTCTGAGGTGGACGTGATTAGTGACGAGGAGCACAAAGAGAGTGTCAGCCTTGCACGCGAAGAGCTAGTTGCCGAGCGATGGGGTGAGGTGAACCGATTGGAAGAAAAAGCCAAAGCTGCAAGAAGGCTCTATTTGTTCCTGAATCGTCAGCAAAGAACAGAGGAAAGCATAGCTAGAAAGAGACGGGTGCAAAAAGAAAGTCGAAGCTCGATGCACCAGAACTGAAGAAGTTTAGATTAGAAAGAGATGCAGCCGCCAAACGAAAAGCATGCGCCAACGAAACTGAAGCGCAATGTAAAGAGCGTTTGGCAAAAAAGGTAGCAAGTGAAAGAAAAGTCCGATCAGAAGAAAGCAAGTCACAACGTGAAGTACGTTTGGCAAAAACGGCAGCTGCTTATAGGAAAAAGCTGCAGACGAAAGAAGAAAAGAAAGTCAGTGTGGAAAAATAGATTCATGGTGAAATAAACTTAATGAACGTTATCAAATCACGTGGATTACGGCCTATGACGGAAACCAGATTAAAAAAAAATGTGCCTAGCACTTTACCTCCTGGAGGAGGAGGTGTCTGAAATATTTTACCTACTATTAGTACACGACAAATCCTAAGGTGGTGTGGAAAAGAGTGCACACCTTCATGCCCCAGTCTGTTGCAAATTTATTTTTTATGATTTTGCACAGACTTCATATGTTAAACCCCACACTTTTCCAATCAAGAACTTAATGATCGTAAAGGGTGACCAAATCACGTTCACACAGTTGAATGGTTTACTTGAGTGGGAGGTTTACTTGAGTTAAAAGTGGTCGGCCGTCTAGGAAAAATGTCGGCACACATCTGAGGCCCGCTATCTTGGAAAATGAACTCATTTCCAGTTTTCATGATGACCGCCATCTTGGAAAATGGCCACACTTCCAGTTTACAAGGGTGCCGCCATATTGAAATTCTGGTTTACATGAACGCCGTCATTTTGCACTTCCGTCTGCATGAACACCGTTGAAAAGTATCAAAAAGGTAATAAAAAGGACTTTTCCAACCTGCTCCAGATGGATGAAATAGCCACAATCTTGGAAAATTTTTCCACTTACGGTTTCCATGGGCGACGCCATCATGGAAAATGATGTCACTTCCGGTATGACGTCACTTCCGGTCTAAAGGTCAAAGGTCATTTTGGCTGGATCTGTGACCAAATCGTATTTCTATACTACTCTTCATATCCTCGTTTTTTTCTTCTCCCACACCGAAAATCTCAATATTCTTGTTTCGATTGTATTGCTCTAGTTCATGTTGATCTTGCTTGATTTTCTTTATGGATTTTTTCAGTTCAGTAGTTTCAGACTCACTAATTTGATTCTGGGAGGCCTCAAATTTTTTTCCAAAATGACTAGTCTTTCTTTTATTTCTTTATTTTCTTTTTTAATGCCTCCATATTGTTTTTACATAAATTCGATTCATTCCATAATTTTGTTAATTTTCTCGATTGAAAGTTCAGTTTCAGCCTTTCGCTCATCCATTTCTCAAGTCGCTTTACCACTTCAGTGTTTCTCCGTTTTTATAAGTTCCACTTGCATTAACATTTGCATCTATAACAATGTCTTCGTTTTCTTCGTATTCATCATCTTGGTTTTCTGAATATTTTCTTTATTTTTTGCTTTTTTTGTAAACCCATTCACTTTTCTTTTTTCACTCATTCCTTGTATTGTGGATTGTGCTAAACCACAACAATTATTTATTCAGGTCGAATTTACCCTTACATGACGAGCATGTCAAATAGTTGCCTTCATTAAGTACTAAACAGTTCTTGCAATCAACACACATGCTGGCCATAATTAGCAGATAGGCTTTTTTTTGGGGGCGCCCCCCCCCCCGGGTTGGTTCAATTTTGCTCTTCATTTCCAGTTTGTTTGGGTTCATTTCGCAGATGGGAGGCCATGGTTGACTATACAATGAACCTTATTAGTTTACAACACAATTCTCTATAAAAAGATAAAATTCAAAATTGTCCGTGGGTTTCCGTAGTAAGTTTTGGCTTCCAAGTAGCAATTCAATGCAGTCACTAATTGGCTTCCGTAGTTTTAGTTCTCAGCGCGAACACAACACAGTCAGCAAAACAGTGTTAAACAATACCACGCACTTTTCATCTTACTTTGGGGTCAATGCACTCGGTGTGTAGGAACTCACGCACATCACCCAAGCTTCCTTTGCCCAGTAAACATCAGTTTTTTTTCCATTCAATCGGTTTTTACAGCAGAGCCACAAATGGACGATCAGCCTCTAACTAGCCTACTATGTATTTTTTTATTGCTTTATCCAGGAAAGCAGCACGAGGCCTGTACGCCTGCATGTGCAAATTTAACCATAATTTGTACATCAATAAAAAGAAAAAAATTGTAATAATATATGTACAACTTAAAAACTACAATGACAATAAAAATTACAATTCAAAAAGCCTTAAAAATAAAAAATAAAAAATAAAATATTTAAAATTACAAATTACCACTATCATACAAGTAGACATTAACACTAAAAACATTTAGTTTGAATTCACTGATTTAGTATCCATTTTTTAACTTCAACTTTTATTTCTTTGTACGTATATTTAGACTTTTGTTCATCTGCACGTTTGTTAAATAATTTCGGTATTGTGTAAGCACTGTTTCTTTGCCCATAACAATTTCTCCAAATTGGTTCCACTAGGTAACGTTTATTGTTTCTCAGTGATTTATTTCTACGAATTTCATAGATTTTATAATCCAGTGTGAAGTAATTTCGTTCAATGATTATATAATCACGAAGTGGTGTAAAACTTAAAATGGCACGTTCCTTTCCAATGTTGCTAGTTGTCAAAGCTCGAGATTTCCAAAAAAGATTTTACTTTCTTTATTTTGCACCTTCAGAAATCTATGTAATAAATTTTCTGTTGCAAATCCGAAAATAGTACAGCCATACCTAAGAGCTCTCTCGAACTAAGCTATGTAAATATTTTTTATTCTTAGTCTTCAGATAACTTCTAATTTTGTATAAGAAAGGAATCTGTTGTCTAATTCGCATTATTAAGTTTTCAACGTGATATTTAAACTTCCATTGATTGTCGATAGTGATTCCAAGGTATTTAACTTGATTAACAGAATTCATTTTAGGACAGTTACATGTATTTCTATTGAAACAATCAAACTCATGGAAATGAATATTTTCAGCAAACCCTTTCATATGAGCACTGTGTATGTTCATAAAACAGGTTTTCTCTGTGCTAATATAAAGCTCATTGGCAATCAACCAGTCCATTACAGCATCGAAATCAATTTGTAAATTTTTCATCATAACTGAACAATCGTAATGAATGGAGAGCATAATCATATCATCTGCATACAGGATCATATAAAAATTCTCAATAATGTTGTCTACAACGTAAACGTATATCAAAAACAACAAAGGTCCCAAAAGGGAACCCTGTGGAACACTATAATCCATGTCATTAATTTCACTATACTCATCATTAATTTTTACACAACATTTTCTACCACTAAGATAACTGATTAATAAATTACGAATTTTTTCTCTAAGGCCAATTTCATGTAATTTGTTCGAGAGAATATTTGAGTCAAGCGTGTAAAATGCTTTTTGTAGGTCGATGAAAATCGCACCAACATATTTTTCTTGATTCAACGTTGTGATTACTACGTCATTTATGAGTTTTAATGCATCATCTGAGCCTTTTACCTTTTGAAAACCGAACTGATTTTTATTTAGAATTTTAAAACTATATAAAAATTTGTGTATTTTATTAGCAAAGAATTTTTCAATAATTTTATTTACTGCAAGAAGCAAGGAAATTGGTCTGTAGTTATTATATTGTTTTGGATCCTTTCTTATAAATTGGTCTAATAACCTGTAGTTTTAAAGCATCAGGCCACATTTCATGTTTAATCATAGAACTTGTTAATTTTTTCAGAAAACTAACAGAATTATGGTTACTTTGAATTATGCGATCCACTAAAAACCATCATGACCTACTGAGTTTTTGACTTTAATTTCATCCATGACCTTAAGCATTTCATCATTTGTAGGACAATCAATGAACATGGTTTTAACCCGTATGTGTGTTTTCCCCTTTGTTCTATTATTATTTCGTTTATTAAGTATTTGTTTACAGTTATGGGTTCTACGGAATTTAGATTTTAACTTAGGTACTTGTTGAGCAAAGCTTTTTGCAAAGTTGTTCTGAGTTTCATCCATACTGACATTCTTGAAATTATTTGTAATTTGTTCGTCAATATAAGCTTTTTGTTTTTCCCCAGAATTTCATTGATTTTATTCCACATATTTTTGCTTTGGGAGTTATCATTAATAGTTGCCTGATAAAAGTCTTGTTTTGCTTTTTTATTTCACTTCGTGCCAGTTTATTTTGAATTATCAATTAAGTTTACAGAGGGATCTTTAACAGTTTTAATTTTTGTCTAAAGTTTATTTTTATAATTTAATTTTTCCAATAATTCTTTTGTCATCCATGACCGAAATAACGTCTTTCTTTTAGGTAAAAGTGGGCTAAATCTTTTATTTGCATTATAAATACCTGATATGACTTCTTCAATTGTTTTGTACATAACATTGGGATCATCTGTGTCCTTTAGAATTGACCAATCAAAATTCTTTATTTGCCTAATAATATTCGCTACATTCAATGTAATTTTTTGTTTTTTTCTGATATGACTATTGACTGTGTTGTTCTCATCCCAAATTTCCAATGCAGTAAAATAATGATCAGCTATTTTTTTGTTATAACCAATGCCATTACTTTCAAAAATCGTGAAGTTTAGCAAAAATATGGTCAATGCAACACTTAGATAGCTTCCCGTGCGAGAATTCTTCCCTTGTTACTGAGTTTAATTTTGGAACATAGCCACATGAAGCTAACAAGTTTTCCTATTTTTCAGCATTACATTTGTCGTCATTTCTTTGCTTTTTTTTAAAGAATATCAGTATTAATGTCACCCAGAAAAATAACATTTCTACTTTTGTTTTTTTTTTGTTTTTAAGTAGCAATTTTAGATTTTTAATAAAATGTGTTCTGCTTGATGAGTGTTGTCTGTAAATGATTATGAAGTTTAAAATCTTATCTTCGTATTTAATTGCAACATCCATTGCTTCGTTTACATCTACTTTAAAATTTAAAATCTGTATATCAAGTTTGTCTCTTGTAAAAATTAAAATCCCTCCTCCTGTACTTTCGCTTCTAAAACATCCAGACGTAGTGTTATTTAGTTTATAAACGTCAATTTCATTTTCTTTTAATTATTTCAGTTAAAATCATTACATCCCAGTCAATACGCCAAAAAAATAATAATAATAATGAAATGCTTTATTACACTGTACAAATACACTGGCATGAAGTTCACTAGGAACTCTTTTGTGCAAGGTAAAACAGTTATGAATGAAATTGTAATAATAAGGAACCTATTTTGAAAAAATAAAGCTATATACAACTTGAAAATTAACATACATTAAAATGAGTTTAAAAGTTATTATAAAAATGAAACTAGTTTCCATAAGCTCAAAACTAAAGTTATTTACAATTAAAATGTAATTCTACTAAAAATCGTCAATGCTAGTGTATAAGACATAAAAGTAAAAAAATTATTCCAGTTGAAAAAATTGTAAAAATTAAGTAATAATACATAAATAATTCTTATTTCAAATTGTTAAAGTATTTTAAATTCAGTAAAAAGGAGACATATTTCGAAATTTAACAATAATAATAATAATAAAACCAAGCCAAGAGTTAAAAGATAATAAAGTAGCACACAGCAATGAAGAAATAAAAACTGAACATAAGTCAACAAATCAGCACTTCATACCCAATGCAAGTATTAATCCGGGCAGGCAACTCACATTATAGATTTAAAGCTTAATAAATCGGTGGCCATAACAACATTCTCTGGAAGCTCATTCCATCCACATACCCTGGCCTCCTTGTTGGGGAAAAAATTCCTGTAATCACGCCTGACCAGCAGGATTCTCATCATTATCTTTCCCCCACCAAAGTTGAAAAAAAATCCTATGATCCACACTGCGTAGCAATGAGTGAGCAAGGGCCAAGACACAAAGGGACCTGTGCTTCACGAGTGAGTCAGCTTAAGACAACCATAACTCATAAGTTTAAGCCCTGGAAGATACTTAGTGAAGTAACGTTGAACTGATTCAACATGATGTATCTTGTTTAGATAAGGTAACTTGACGGAGCTTGCATATTCAAGATAGGTCTGACAAAGACACAAAAGGCCCGTAATAAGTTTTTTTTGTCCCTTAGAAGCGTAAGGAAGCCAGATTATTGCTAACCTTCACCTAGCTGCTTTAACATCACGATTACAATGGCTGACACATTTCAGGTCACTCGAGACGTTATGAATGAAACATGGTTAGAATGAAAGACCTTTTCAACTATTACTTTCAAAAACGTTGTCTGCTTGCAAAAAGGGTTTCAAAGGGTTTAACGAGCGTTAACCACTCCTAGTCATCTGACCGAAGCCCGAAGACCCTATGTCTGCAACAGCCAGATTCTGCTAGAAATGCACCCGTTAACAGTTAAGTAGCAAAGTGTTTGCCTAGGATTTTAAGTGTTTGAATGTTTTAAGCAGAAAACCCTTGGTAATGAACCACAACATGATTTGAAACGTTTTAGTTGTTAACCTTTGCTTTTATTGCATTTTGTAGGCTTCCTTTCTTAACTTTTGTATGTTGCATAGTGCGTTTGTAGTAGTTTGTGTGTTTGTCAGTGCCTTTCCAACATGAGTTTATATCTTTGAAAATAACTTTTAATATAACAACGAGGAGCATTTTTACTACTATATAAATGAAGGTCTTAGGCAATAAAGGTTAAGAACAAAATATATACTAAGAATGCATGGTTTTGTTTATCATAAGTAGCTGATGACGAAGTCAACATTTTTCTAATAAATCATAGGCTTTTTTTGAGGGCGATCCCTCATGTTGTCAGTGAGGAGAGAAGGAAGTGGCTTCAACTATTGGTTTGTGTCTTTTACATCATGCTTGTGTAATCCTCATGCTAACAAACAAGAAAATTGTATGCTGCTTTCTTTTATATTGGCTGTAAATTAAAGGAATGAACGTACTTCCTGTTTTTGAAAAATTCTCGTTGAGATATAATCCTTCACTCCTTCCATGTCCTACACTGGATTAATTTAACTTAAATTTAAACAATGTAATTTAAAACATAAAATGTTAAATTCGAACTTTTGAATTTTTAGATTCAATGTTAAATTCTTGTAAGTCTCCATGCGTGTGTAAGAGTCAAAGTCACCCTAAGTTAAAATGGTCCGTTGTTTTTCAGCTTAAGTTAGTTTGCATATGCAAGCATTAGTCCGTAACAGACCCCAATTATAAGGCTTGGCCAAATCCTTATGGGAAGGAGAGATGGCACTGGCTTAGTTTTACGATTAATAAAGTCGTGTTTATATGGCAACGCTATTCAATTAGCACTTGGACAAAATTATAGTCTCACCCAAAATTATGCCAGCCAGCAATAATCAAAGTGAAATAATCTTACGGAGTCTGCATGGTGTGCGTGGGCAAAGGGCTGTGTACAGAAGGAAGGGGGTTTCGTTAATGTCAGCCAGCACTTTTCTCGTTTTAATTGGAAGACGAAACAGTCGGAAAACGAGGAAGTCGGATTGAGGGAGTTGGTGAAAAAAAATTACGACCAATTAAGAATTTTAAGAGGGCTCCTAATTTAGAAATGGCAAAGGCATTATTTTCGCTTGACAAGGAAAATCTCCACCATATCACAGTAATGACTGTGTTTCAGGTTAGACTGGATAGAAGCCTATCTCCTTAGTGCAGCCTGCTGGGTCTTATTAAAGGTGTGGAATAATTGATTAGCGAGCTTTATAATGATGATGCGTTTTGTCTGCTTGAGCCCACGATGAACTTTTGTGTTAATTGGTCGTTATAATATGTTGTCTACCATGGAATTAAAATTCTCGGAAAATAACACGAGTTAGGATTAACATTTGAAGGGCTTAGTGTAAAACTGGTGGTAGAATCACTCCAAAATTCAACCCAGAATATAATCAGTAGTAATATCCCTAAAGCTTTTCTCTATGGTTTTTGACAATGGTTTTCACCTGACAATAAACCTAACGAAAGCTAATTATTTTTCAGTTATATCCCGAGTGTACAGCTTGAAGGGTATAGTTTCAAATTAATCAGAATGAATTAGTTTTAGTCTGATTACATACAGGCCGCATTAAAAAAATAAATTTAAATTGGTAAAACTTAATTGTATATACCAATTTTAAAACAAGTAATAACAATATAAGTAACATTCTTTGTGTTTATTAATAATAGTAAAGTAATCCGACGTTTTATTATCTTACCATTCTATCACTTCACAAAATTTCTTCCTAAAGAGAAGTCTTCTTACACGAGACTACGTTGTCGGATTCATCCAGGTTAGGCCTCATGTAATGCACCAACACGCATTGCTAAAATCGGCCGTAAGAGCTCTGTGTCAAATTGTTTCTAAATTTGAATCATTTGCTAATATTACCCTGTGATCGAAATTCTAAAATATTAATGCGGTAAAAGATAAAAGATTTAAGTTATGCTGTACCTGTGCTAGGATGGTGTAGCCTGGTTGTAACTGGTGTAACCTGGTTATTACTGGTGTAACCTGGTTATAACTGGTGTAACCTGGTTGTAATCTGGTTGTAACCTTTGTTGGTTTGTTCTCACGTTTGCACAAACACATGTACGAAGCAGGCCGTGATGTATTAGCAACAAAAAACTAACTCAGACAATCACTGTTTATTTACAAAAACTATAAGTTCGTTTCTATCGCCAAACCAATAATCGCGCTTGGTCTAGTCGCACACGGAGGGCTTCACGTAACGATAAAAGGCAAACAGGTTCTCCGAGGCAGGTAATTTCAGATGTTAAGTGGCAGGAAAACTTCAACATGTAAAATGGACATTACAACGCACTCAATCGAAGTGTTTGTTGTGTTAGTAGTTTTAGTTAGTCTTTACAATTAATTATAGCTAATGTTGGTGAACTTCATAAAATCTTCTGGTGTTTGTAACTTGATCTTTGTGGTGGAGTCGTTACCAATGACATCCTTATGACATTTTTTAGTACGGGGTCGTGTGGCTCCAGACCTGAAGGCATGGTCTTTTGTATGGGGCATTCACCTTATGATGGAGAGTGTCTCTATTTATGCTGAAGAATTGTGTGTTATTTTGTTGCCTTCTAAGTTGACTTTATTCTGAGTTACATCCGTAATAGCTTTACAATAAGTTTCTCATGTGATTGATTTTAGTAATTCTGCAGTAAAACTAAAATCATCATAGTTGAATATTCAAACCATCGACTGGATCTCAGTCAAAGCTATGGATCGTGTACATCAGAGTTTCCTTGATGGCACTGCAAATTTTGGTGTTTATGCGTTCAACCATCAACAATAATGGTTGAAACGACAATGTTTTATCGACAATGTTAGCATTGCCTATTAATTGTGGTATTCAGTTTTATTTGCTGCTCGTTAACTAATAAATAGTGATGATTATTTTGATCACAGGCGGTGTTTACCCAATATACAGAAAAATAGCATTACAAATTATTACAATCGTTTTAGTTAATGCCTCCCCAAACGTCAAACCATAAAAGGCACGTATTGGAGTTAAAAGGGTGTTGAATGCAAATTTCATTCGTTAGCTGTTACATAAATTATTTTATATGCGCGGTATTAACCAGTAGCTAGTAGTCAGTAGCCAGTAATCAGTATCATATCAAAAACCAAAACTGGTAAAAGGGGCTGCCAAGTTCTAACAGTTTGGCCCTTCAAAGAAGTGATATCAAAACATCGAAACATTCGCCAAATGAATCGCACCGCTTAATCGTTCGAAATTTAAATGAAAACTAGAACATTGATACTTTCGGTAGCAATGTTCAAGTTTTCATTTAACGTCCAAAGTATTATTCGGTGCGATTAAGTTGGTGAATGTTTTGATATCACTCCTTTAAAGGGTCGAACCATTCGGAACTTGGCGGCCCTTTTACCAGTTTTGTTTTTTGATATGATATCACTCCTTTTTTTAAATTGTGTATTTACTCAACTCCACTACCATGCAGATTTGTAATAAAGTGCCATGTCAACAAGAAATTGGTTTTCAACACTTTGCTATTACCTATGGCTTGTATGCCGAACCATTCTCAACTTAGTCACCTCTTTATAGGTTTTTGCTTTGGTTTTAATTTTGTTGTAATTTGTTTTATTTAGTTAGTTTTGGTGTGTTGATATCACTCCTTTGAACGGCCCAACCACTCTCAACTTGATGGCCTCTTTACCAGTTTTGGGCTTTGTTTATTTTGCTTTGTTTTTACGGTTAGTTTGTTTTTCGTGAATTGGACTGAATACAATTTCTTTGGCAACGTTGTATTTATTTATCGTGATACACTAGTGTGTGTCTAGGCACGCACGTCAGTATACACGTTGTCATTGTCCGAACTTTGGCCGTCCAATAAGAGACGATGCTAACAATACTAACAATGGTTATAACAATATTTTTGTACTTACGCTCCCTCCCACGCCATCCCCGTTACGCCCCCAGGCTTCAAACCATAAAAGGTACGCAGTTCTTATTGTACTGCACCCATTCATCCAATTTCATAGATGGAAGCCTTCCCGTTATCTCGGTATCGATGAATAAGCACCCTATGGGATTTAACATGGGGATGAGCGGACTAGCTAGCTAGTAGTAACTAGTAACACATTTTCAACGTTATTGAGGGTCATATTTTGCATTGAAAGCAGCTTAGCTGGCATTCCTACAGGAGTTAATTTTGTCAGGTGCTCTCGATTTCAACCCAATGTAAGCTTTTCTACCGCATTATTATTTTTCCCCAAGTACCTGAAATGTGCCCAACTATGCTTCAAGATTCACGCTATGGTGTCGCGCTACAATGGTTTATAACCTCGATAATTGAATTCATGTGATGTTTGTTGCATAAGCTGGCGTGACACACTAGCGTGTGTCTAGATATATTATTCAGATGAATTCAACGATCTTCACGCACTTTTATCACATTGAAACAATTTATGCAGTTGATGCAAATACAACTATTGCTTGTCAGGCCACAAAGACTGCCTATTTTAAATATTTTTCAAATGGTTCCGCCGCATTGGTATTCCTCACTATCATGAAATACACTCAGCTATGGTTTCTGTTAAAGTACCAAAGCTAGTGGCCACCATGCAACAATGCAGGAATTGAACAATGACTGCACCCATTCATCCAATTTTATTCTTCCAATTCATTCATCCAATTCATACAACGAAATCTGGCACTTAAACTTGGCAGGCGGACCACTAGTGTGGTCCTTGATTTTACCCTGCTAGCTCGTTTGCATCCTTGTTCAGAATGCTGGGTCCATTGTGTTTCTTCGTTTAATGACTGTATCCCTGTAACTCAACCTTCGACCATGGTGGTAAACGGGATACACTCAGCAGCAACGGTTGGATAGGGAACAGTGTTTTTATCCAGATTATTTATCCATATTTATTAATTAGCCACCATGCTGAATGGCGCCACGTGTAGTTTCCCCTTTTAATTAGGCATTTATTCTGTTGATTTAATTTGTTCTAGTGACTATTCATTAATTAAAAATACTCAGAAAAAAAAAACTCAGTCATATATGCAAAGTAAGTTTTCCTTAAGGCACGGATTGTTCAGAAATTCAAAAGGCGAGTGACTGTTGCACTCTAGGAGCCATCTACTGAACTAGTAAAGGAAAGAGGAAAACAAGCCAAACAATGAAAATCATACACGAGAAATATACAAAGAGGTTACGCATACATTTATTTCAATGAAATGGTAATTTTACACTCAGCATGACCCTACAACTCACAACTCTCCTAATTCTATCTGATCAGTATCATTATTTATAGCCAGAGAGCTTTTCTTAGTCATACGACTATGGCATTTCCATTAAATCTACAATGTGGCAATAAAACTAGAGCAAGTAATAATCGTTACAATTATACCCCTGAGCACGTATTATGAGGTATGTAATATCAAAATAATTAGCTTTCCTCAAATGGCCTTGCATCAATACAACATTGCCTAATGCTTCCACCTTTAAAACGTGGCAATAATGAAATGCTAGCTGTTTCTACAGCTTCAAATTTCAGTTCTCCATTGTTCTTGGCACGTGTTATTTACAATAAATTAACATATTTCATGATTACCATCACGTATTTTCGTTGCGCTTGAACTTGTAACAATATCTAGTTGTAAAACAACGAACTATATACAGGGTGTTCGGAAATTGGTGTCAAATATTTTGAGGGTCCGCTGTGTGATCAAAGATAAGAAGAAAAAGTCCTATAAACATGGGTCCGGAAATGCACCAGTCTTTAGTTACAGCCCCCCCCCCCCAGGTTTGGGGTAAACAGTTCTTAAATACCTCGTAATGATTCACCGTTTCCATTCCAAACTCAGGATATGTGCCATATCATACCTGGTATTTCAGTACTTCATAATACAGTATTGGGTCGCACAACTTATCAGAGGGAGAGGTAATTTTCTTATGGGGGGGGGGGATCAAACGTGGGGGAAGAGAGGAGTAACTGCTTTGGTCTTGTACTTTAATGAAACAAATTGTAGAAAAAACACATCGTGTAATTGAAAACAATCGAAAGTAGTACTGTACTTTCTTTCATTACGTGTAAAGACCAAGTAGGTTACATCGTTTTCCAAGTTTGTGCCCCCCCCCTCCAAAAAA
>JAHWFP010059870.1:2039-18363 GCA_023313725.1 Lithobius niger | reverse complement strand
CAAAGATATACAACGATTAAAAAGTAAAATGTTATGGATATTAGTAAAGCTATTTACAATAAGAAAAATGACTAGCCTATTCCTATTATTCATAATATTATAATCATAACTAATTTACTAAAGAGGAATAGTTACACGACAACACAGCACAACACAAAATCGTTAAAACAGACACTATTTCTAATTTTTTTTGGTTCCAATACATAGTAAAAAGTGAATTAATATTATTATTATTATTATTATTATTTAAGGTATTTAAAAATGACTACAGTGTTATATAGTTAAAAATGGATACTTACACTCATCTTTCTACGAATTAAGCACACAACACATCACAACACACACACAGTAGAAAAATGTTATTGTCACTTGTAAATATTGCATTTTTTTTTCTTCACAGGTAAAAACTGTCCCTTAAACATCTTCCATTTTTTCTTCGCAGATGAAAATACGTTCGTTGATTTCTCCTGCATGTTTGACCAGTTCCTTCCAAGCATCCAAATTTAAATGGATTCCTTTCAAAGGGTTCAAATGTTCATTTAGTCCTGTAGAATGAAACTGAAGTAAGCTTACTTGTACGACGTTATCGGCATTGTAGTGACGACCGATGCAGACACGTTTCTGACCAGTCAAAGGATGTCGGTGTTGCAAAACATCGCCAGGCAGTCGTGTGGGGTAACTCGTGGGATTGGCAATTTCTTCAGGAATCGTTTCATTAACTTTTGGTAGGCGGTTTCTAACACATTGGTCGATAGCGTCTTCGATGAGTGCCAACATGCGTGGATGATGTAACATTACCCAGTCGTCATAAGCAAGATTTAATCCGACCCTCGAAGGTAGCCATTTTAATTCCACCTGGCTGAAAGTGAAAACTCTAACACAGATGTAAACGTCGTCTTTGTAGGGTTTAACTTGCACAAAAAGTCCGGAACGATTCAGCACCAAAAAGTCTTTAGGATTGGGTTGGAAGATGGCAGTCTGGGACACCGAAAACAAATCTTGAGGGCGACGTTTCACATCGATAAGGCTACGCACTTCTTCTAGAGCCAAACCTCGTTTCGATGCCTTTTTTTTCTTCTTTGGCGCCTGTTCTAGTAACGCATTGTATGGGCGCTTAAGTTTTTCGCTGGAAAGCCAGGGTGTAGTGTCACGGTTCTCGTTGGGTGTTTCGGCGCTAACTTTCCCAGAAGCGGGTATTGGTTCTTCTTCATTAGAAGGTGTAGGTTCTGTTGTCACCTCCGTCACACTCGAGGAAAGATCAATAACTTCTTGAGAGTTATCCATTAAGTCTGCAGGATTAGCACGAATAGTTTTGTTCAAGAAGTCAGCTTCGCTATACGTGTGGGTTAATTCCTGCTGAAGAATAGGAGGTGAAGGAGGTTCAGAACTATCAATCTCCTGTCCATCTTCTATGTCGTCTTCGAATAATGGTTGAGAATAGGGGTGCGTCTCCGAACTATCCATTATACGCTTGAAAATGAGGTTTAGGAGCGCGAGTGAAGCACAACCAGTCAGTTCCACGAGGCGTATACGAGTACGTTACTCATTTCAGTTCGAAACAGTTGCCAAATTTTAAATCGTCTCTCTCATTGGTCGAACTCATCACGCTATGGGAAGAGTTGGCGTCCTTTTACAGGCACACGATTGGACGGTTCGTTTAAAGAGAAACAAAACGTCATCCTTTGTCAACGGTTACTATGAAGAGCACGCGATTGTACAAGTTATGACGTTTGTTGATTTTCTTTGCCAATTGATTAATTAACAAATATTAATTTAAATATTGAATTACGCTGAAGACGCCATTCGACAGGTAGGATATTGCATCTTTTGACACCTAACAACTTTTTTAAATCCGAGGTTTATTGTGGGTTCTAAAACGTAAGGTCTCTGAGGTACACCGAAATTATAACAGCTATTAGTAGGTGGGTTGAGTTGAAGCAAGGCGCCGTTACGCAGTTTGATCGTAAAGCTTTGGTTTTCCACGTAACCTTTGTTACGAAAAGTAAAGTCCCGTTCTGCGCCGAAAGTTAGATATGCTGTAATAGATTCCGAAGCTGAAATTGTATGATCTTCGGTGCAAAAACTCATACAGTCCGTCCCGTCTTGAAAACGGTTAACGACGACCAAATTATACTCTTCTTGAGTAATCTTGTTCACGTAGTCTCTCAGTGCACGGAGGGTAGGTGTCCAAGGGAGGGCTTTCAAACGAAAACCAGAGTATTTGTAACGCAAGTTTTCATCATCCCCGAAACAGCCATGTTTTCGCTTTATGTTAAAATGTGTACCGAAGAAGTCCAAATATTGCTCTTGTAAATACTGTATTTCTCTTTCTAACTTAAAAAATATCATGCAGGAAAGAGATTCGGTTAAAATCGGATTGTATACACGTATTTTTAAGCCAGGTAAATGGCCATAGAAATCAGCTGGAATAATTTTTGGTTCGATTTCGCAGGCTTTGATTTTTTGAACTAGAATATCTACATCTTGATTCGTGTCACTTTCAGGATTAGCGCTCTCTAAGCTATCTGGGAGTTCTTTTTCAGCCATGCCAATTCATCCAAGACAAGCAGTGAAATGAAACGATCGAGAACAGGTGCCCTGGCGACGTGTATCAGCATGTCAGCACGAGCATTAACAGTTAGTACTCACAAATTTTAATCGTTTTTCCGAGGGAGGGATAGAATATATAAGTTAATCGATACCCGAGCGTGGGAATGTATGAAATGGAGTTTTGGACGTTAGCCGCTGTATTCATCACGTAATCACGCATGCTCAGTTTCAATTAGAATGGGACATGAGCCCAAACGGGAAAAAGTTGAAGCACCCAGTTCAAATATTCATTCGTCCGTTTGTCTTTTGGCGTTGTCACTATGTGTATCGTGAAAAATATTAAGCGGTGTAGGCCTACTCCTGACGAATACAACTCGTATTATTATCCAGAACCTGACGATTCGGACGCTACGGAATTATGCGTGACCGATTTAGAAGATTTGGTAAGTGAAGAAGAAAGGCAGGTAGTAACAGATTTGAATAAGCGCCGGGGCTAGGGGTTTTGGGTTAGGGGGGATGTGTAGGGGGTTTTATTACTAATATTTTGAGGTGTAACTCGAGGGTTTTGGTTGTATCTTAAGATTGTTATCGAATGTCTTGTAGTTGAAGATAGCGTCCCCCGCACGTTGGTAATAATCCTCAGTAAGTACAAAAAAAAAAACGGTCCTTTTAAGGACCACCACATTTTACAAAAAGAGAATCAAATGTTCCTGTTTCTACGCTGCGAGCACGATGCAATGTGCGTTAATAAAAACTTTTAATTATTTATTTTTGAGGCCTCAACTAGTGCCATGCAAACCAGCGAGCAGCTCCGCGCTCTATCGATCGGTTGGGCGAGGGAAGGAAAGCGGGGGGGCATGCGCGCGGGAAACGAAGGAGAGACACGGTCGCGGCGGCTGAGCACGACGACCAGCGAGCGCCGGGCAGGGGACGAACTGGCAGCTGTAAATGCGGAGCGCGACAAAGAGAAAGGGAACGAGGGATAACGATACTGACTGCCACAAACAACGCATCGACCCAGAGTAGCGCGGAGAGGACGAATCGATAGCACGCCGAGCCACCCTCTACTCTTTCCAGCTAATTAAAAAAAATCAATACTCAACGCACCTGCCAACCAACACTCCACGAATCAATACCAACGTGCGGGGGACGCTATCTTCAAATACAAGACATTCGATAACGATCTTAAGATACAACCAAACCCCCTCGAGTTACACCTCAAAATATTAGTAATAAAACCCCCTACACATCCCCCATAACCAAAAACCCCTAGCCCCGGCGCTTATTCAAATCTGTTACTACCTGCCCTTCACTACTGATGTAAGACCGCATTTCTTAGGCTTAAAAAAATGCGATATTTTTGTAAACTGGTTGCTGCAGCGAGTGGAAGCTTTTCTTTTACACATTAGAACCTTAATGTATGCTTCACATGTTTTTTAAGGATAAGAAATTGGTTGTCACAGCATTGTTGAATTGATCGGATGGCTGCGTTATTTTTTTAAAAACTGGTCCGTCGCGATTTTCAGCGAACATTTCTTTTTTCTGATTTACAACCTTAGTGTATATTTTGAACATTTCGTATCCGTTCACGTATTGATGGCTTGACCAGATTATTTAACACCCTTTAGGTCCAGGTGTACTATTTAGCACCCTCTAGGTCCAGGTGTACTATTTAGCACCCTCTAGGTCCAGGTGTACTATTTAGCACCCTCTAGGTACATGTGTACTATTTAGCACCCTCTAAGACCGGGTGTACTATTTAGTACCCTCTAGGTCCAGGTGTACTATTTAGTACCCAGTAGGACCGGGTGTACTATTTAGCATCTCTTTGCATCCTTTTGCTACCGTGATGTCATTACCTCACATATGACTTCACAGTGGCCTAATGTCGTCACTTCCGGTCACATGATGAAGAGTGGGGTATCACTTCCGGTTTTCGTCGATATGAAGGATGGTGGGAAAGTGCTTTTTGCTACCTCCTATGACGTCACTTCTGGTGGGTAACTTCACGCTAAAGTCATATGAGCAACTTCACGCTAATGTCATTTGAGCAACTTTACGCTAATGCTATATGAGCAACTTTATGCTAATATCATACAAGCAACTTCACGTTAGTACCATATGAGAAACTTCACGCTAATGTCATATGAACAACTTCACACAGATAACATATGAGCAACTTCATGTTAATGTCATATGAGCAAATTTATGCTAATACCATTCTAATTCGTGTGTGCCGATTTAATACATGTACTAAATGAATCTAGATTGTGGTGGTAACAAGTTTAAAATTTACATAATACGTTCATCCTTTAGTATTTTGAAGGTTCGCAATAGGTTCTTTACGCTCATGAAACAGAGTATTAACGGGTGTAGCCAAAACACCAACGTGTGATTGAATGGTGTATAACATTCATATTTTGAGTGTTTCCGTTGGGGTTTATATTTGATCAACACCTTAGAAGAGGTATGAAAACGGATGTAGACTGTGATGAAAACAACCACTCGAGTGAAAGTTTAGATCCTCATTATCGTTTAATAAAAAGGAGAAAATGGAAGATGAACAATCAAATCTGATTAAGAAACTGGTAAAAAAGTTTAGAGAGCCCATACGGGGAAAAAAGATGAGCGACTCATTATTGGTCCGTTAGAAAGTATAACCCACGTGAAGGAGAAAGACGATGTGGAAGATGATGTGGAAGTCAACCATAAAAAACGGAAACACGAGGATTACGTTCCTAATGCATCAAAACGGATCCGTTCCCCTCCGAGACGAGTTCCTCCAGCATCGTTTCGCTCTTTAAAGGCTCTTTTGAAGGGCCACAGATTGGGGGAGACTTCGAGATATTATTTGCATAGATTTTTCAAAATGCCGAAAGAAAACGATCATGTGTTTGGATTAAGGTACAACATGGACACGGGAGAACTTATGATTGGTAACAAAACTATCAAAATACGGGAGAACGACATAGTTTTGGAAGGAAAGAAGTACCGAGGAAAAAATCAGATGTGGAGTTTACTGACTCAAAAAGTCTTGCAGTACGAAACATAAGACCCTGAAGCCTTGGCATCATACGGCTCGATTCTGAAAGTCAGTAATGCCTTATATCGAAATTACGACCCCTACTTTGGAAAGCCCAAATCGAATCATGGTTACAAGTGCGTGCGTGTTATCAAACCAATTTGGGAGGAAATAAAGAAGGAGAAAAGTGGTTGGCTGGAAGAAATGGAAGATTACGACGAATCGGAGTCGAACGAATCGGGGTCGAATGATTCGAATGAATCGGAAGAATCGCAAGAACCTGGGTAGGATAAATCGGGAACGGACGAACCTGGGACGAACGAATTGGAAATGAATGAATCAAGGTCAGACGAGGCGGATAATTTGGAGTTGAAAGAATCATGGTTGAACGAAACAGCATCTGATGAAGTAGATTACAACAACCCGAATGCGTTAGTGAATAGGCTGAGAGTCTTGGTAGGATTATTGTTGAGGGAAAGAGTTGATCATGAAGAGGAAATTATGTAAATTTTAGGGGGATTGAAGGAGATAGAAATTATAACCGAAAATGAAAAGAGGACGATACAACAAAACTTTACAGACTTCGGAGTTTTGTCTAGCAACACGATGTAGTTATTGCATCCTATCAACTGGGAGGTAACAAAAGAACGGACCCAAAAAGCACTTTCCTCCAGATCGATGAAAACTATAAAGTGGTGGTAATGACGTCATAGTCACACTCCTCCTGTGACGTCATTACCCATCATTATTGTTTTCCCACCATCCTTTAGATCGGTGTGAAGTTGCTCGTATGGTATTATCGTGAAATTGCTCATATAACATTAACGTGAAGTTGCACATATGGTATTAGCGTTTAGTTTCTCATATGACATTAGAGAGAAGTTGCTCATATGGTATTATCGTGAAATTGCTCATATAACATTAACGTGAAGTTGCGCATATGGTATTAGTGTGAAGTTGTTCATATGACATTATCGTAAAGTTTCTCGTATGCCATTAGCATGAAGTTGCTCATATAGCATTAGTGTGAAATTGCTCACATTGCATTAGCATGAGCTCATATAGTATTAGCTTGAAGTTAGTCATATGGCATCAGCGTGAAGTTGCTCATATGGCATTAGCATGAAGTTGCTCATATGGCATTAGTGTGCCCACCAGAAGTGATGGAATAGGAGGTATCAAAAATCACTTTCCCACCATGCTACATACTGAAGAAAACCAGAAGTGACATCATTACCCCCACTTTCATCACGTGACAGGAAGTGACGTCGGAGTAATGATGTCACAGAGGTAGCAAAAAAAACGCATAAAGGTAGCACTTTCCCGCCATCCTCCAGATCGACAAAAACTAAAAAGTGGGGCAATGACATATAAATAATTTTTCGTAATGTGAAAGCTCCTATATCATTTGCACTCTTGAGACTCCTTTCCACCTTTAGTGACGGCATAGCCACAATACCTGTGATGTCATTACCCTCACGTTAAAAGTGGAGACTGTGAGGTAACAAAAAGATGCAAAAAAGTAGCAAAAGACACTTTCCCACCATCCTTCAGATCGATGAAAACTAAAAAGTGAGGGTCATAGCCATGCCCCTGTGACGTCATAATCACGTGACACCCCACTGTGACGTTATAAGTAGGGGTCACAGAGGTATCAAAAGGCCGCAAAAAGGTACCAAAAAGCACTTTCCCACCATCCTCCAGATCGATAAAAACTAAAAATGGGGGTCATTGCCACGCCCTCTTCCCCTTGACATCATAGTCACGTGACCGGAAGTGATGTCATTAACCATACTGTGACGTGATAAGTACCGGTCACGGAGGTAGCAAAAGGCACTTTCCCACCATCCTCCAGATTGATGAAAACTAAAAAAGTGGGAGTCCCCTCCAAATTGACGGAAAAAAAGTAGCAAAAGACACTTTTCCACCATCCTCCAGATCGATGAAAACCGGAAGTGACGTCATTACCCCCACTTTAATCACGTGACCGGAACTGGGGGTAATGACGTCACTTCCGTCCGGACTGGATGGATGGAGGGACAACTCAATCGCGTTCTTACCCTACTAACACGCGATGAAGATTTGGGATTTAGGCAAATGCAAAACGTTTGGAGATTACCACGACCTGTATTTGTGCATGGATGTTCGACTTTTAGCAGATGTCTTTGAAAACTTTAGAGTAACAAGTTTGGCTATTTACGGATTGGACCCCTCCCATTACATTTCTACACCCTCCCTATCTTTTCATCTCTTTTTAAAAAAGATATCATGGATTTCTGTTTGATTATTCTCACCGGCAAAAACTCCAACTTGAAAATTAATCTAAGCACACCATAAATTTGGACTCTGAAAAAAATACGAATTGGCTCTGCTTAATTTAGACACTTATAACAGCATACACAACATCACCTCAAAAAATAACGAAATTCAGTACACTACCAATGCTGGCACTTCATGGAGTACAGTGTTAGCAAGTCCCAGTGCTTACGAAATCGAGGATTCGAATAAATTTCTCAAGTCAGTGAGAGATGCGAATGGGCACAGCAAGGGGGGCCATCCGAATCTAAACACTTTAAGTACCAACTTGATAATTACCGATCCAAATTACGGAATATCTTTTTCGGGCGACAAGAGTTTGGCTGCAGTCTTGGGGTTTGATTTAGGCAACTAGGTCAGAAGTAGTGGAAGTCGAAATATAGTCTGACATTATGAGACGTCAATACAATTTTTGTACACGTGAATATCATAGGCAATTCGCACCTAAACATCAGCACTCAGCCCAATTTATACCCCCTTTATTCCACTTCACCACAAAGTTTCAAAATCATAGAGTCCCCACACAATTTAATTTACCTCCCAGTTATTACAAAGTTAATCAGAAGTATAAGAGTTTAGCTTACGTCTCAGACCAACGAACCATTGGATTTAAACGGTAAGATGCTTACGGTGCATCTTCATTTGACATCTACGAATTAAATTAAAAACAGATAAAATGCTTGTGTTTGGAAGAAAAGGGAAAGGACTCTTTCTTATTTTTAACTCTAATAATAAAAAAACAAATGGTTTGACGCCTAGAAACAAAGCTTTCATCAAATTCATAACAACACCCAAAAAAATGAGCATAGTAGAAGATTACTTAAAAATCAACGAAACTTTGGTGTACGATTCATCGGTCGAGTCTTACACCTACCACAAATACAACCCTATTGTTGGCACCAATCTTAACAACGTAAATTCAGAAATCCGCATACATGTGGAAAAACCAAGATTTATTTCTGCACGTTGGTAATAGTTGCCTCCTGATTAAAGGGAGGTTACTGAAGGATGATGACTCGGCTTATGCCGACGCTGACGTAGCCGTGTTGAATAATAATGCTCCCATGTTCCTGTTTTCTAATATTAAATACCATCTCGATGATAAACAAGTAGACCAGTTAAATTATCCGGGGTCGGTACTCTGATGAAAGGACTGCTCACTTACGGCTCGGTGGAGCAACCAGCTTTGCTCGGCCAGTGCTGGGTGCTGGACAGTGCAGCTTCTGCCGACAACTTGGGATTCAAACAGTGCACGCGTCCATCATTGTTGAAACAACGCCCAAAGGAAGCTTTACCCTCGCCATCCCGTTGAAACAGCTGGGTAAGTTGTTGTTAACCCCAGTACTTTCACGTCCGATGATAATTCTGATGAAGAAAGTCTTGTGGATAGACCAACATTACAGCCACAGCCACAGAGGCAGGCTGCCCAACCAGCGCCCAATGTCAATTTCAATGCTAATACCACAACATCTTCTTTGGTAGTGCTGCAAGTTCAGTTTAGGCGTTCACGTCAATTGCAAGGTTTGCCCACTTTACCCCTATTAACTCACAGGACGAGGATTATCCCTCTACAAGTTAATTGACTGTGCCTGTTCATTTATGGGCAGCATTTAAATGTGAATTTGTATTTCATTGGTGTTTAAACATGTAAACTAAAGTATTGCTAAAACTCTTTACACTAACATAAATATTAAGTGCTTAAACTCCTGTAACCTGACTTACGACTGGGTTACTAACATGTAACAAAGGAAGGTTGTAAATTTATTCACACCTTTCCCACTTTATTTTATTGGTCTGTTGTTTATTTTTGGTGCCACTGTGTAGGCATTGAGGTGTGGACCGAAACCATCGCTTTGCCCAATCCTGTGTTGTGTGTTTTGCCTCTTTAGTATCAAAACCCTCGGAGAGAGTTTTTTGCTTGAATATGTACACAGTAAGGTGGTTATGTGTACTATGTATAGCATTGTGAAATGAATGACCCATGCAAGCTGTTAGATGGCCATGAGGAAGTTTCTGTAGGTGGTCTTTGGGATTTTTTAATCGCTTTGCCCCAGCAGAGTAAGTTTTGGGCTCATCCCTACGGATTGCTAGCCATCCATTGTGTCAAGTACTGGCCTTTGCTTATGTTATTTTAGGAGGCTAAGTCCGGTTTATTAATCGGGTCGTTGTAACATATTAGGTTTGTTGTATGTGGCGTGGTTAGTCATGCCATTCTTACGAGAACACACCAGTATTGTAATGCTGGCCACGTCTAACCTGTACCTATTCTAACCATTCCTCTTTCCTCCCTTCCTTCTTTCTTGGTCCTGGTGGCATATGGTTCATACGCATCAGAATCAGAATGCCTTAGCCGATTAGGAGCCTTCTTGGCCCACAATTACCTTTGCCTCAAACATCTAAGTTTGCATCAATTAATTACCAGTACAAACTGTGTCCCTGCATAATGCTGATAACCATGTTCCAAGCTAAGTGTCGCAGTAGATTCCTACTAAATCATGTTCCCCGTTCCTAAGCTAATATGGCGAAGAATCTCCATATTGATAGGCCTTACGAACTTTCACTTCTAATGTATCATTCCTTCCTTTAACGTAACATTACGGTGTGAGAAGAAGACGATATGCATTGTGTCAATGCCAAACTAATAAACCGTAAAGAAGTCGTTTCCCTACAACTTTCGTTTCCTTCGCTCTTCTTTGGTCGTTGCTAAATGTATGACCCATGGACTATGCATTTAGGGAAGTCAGAAACTAAGCGTATTAGTTGTAAGAGGGCTCGACTCGGTTCTAGACCCCAATTACATTGCTGTTTTGACCCTGTCATCCATTTGCCACAAGTATTACTCGAAGATTTACTGCTTACAAAGTTTTACATTCTTTTTTTTCGGATTTAGACATTACATAGAAACTTGACAAATGTAAATTATAAACATTCATAATGTTTAACATGTAAATATTCCATTAAACCATTCAATATGACAGTAAAATTTTAGTTAGAATTAACCACAAAAATAATCGATTCTTATGTTTGGACCCTTGCTATAACAATCGGATAGCATGGCGTTTCCTATACAGTACCCTCGCTATATGTAAATTTAAACTTAACACTTAAAAACAATGCAGTAGTTTTTATAATGGGACATTAAAAATTAGAAATTAAATTTAAAAATATTCACCTTACAAGTGTATCAATTTTCACGTCCACCCTCTTTCAGAAAATTCCCAGCAGTGGATTTTAGTAGGTCGGAGCGTTGTTTATAATCAGGTCGGCCCTGCGGCTAATCATGTTTACTTGGCGAGCCGAACCAAGTATGTATGACTCCGCCAAACGGTTTTCAAAAATTATTTTCTGTGGCGCTGGAAATCTTGGAGAGAGAGACTTTTGGTTCAAGTTAGAAAATGTATCCAGGATTGTTTGTGAAGCAATTAAAAAATCTATTTTTAGAACAGTTCTTGGAAACTCTAAGAAATATTTGATCCGGGAAGGATCTTGTCAGCTCAGAATATTATCAACTAGGTCAATTTCTAGCCGAGCAAAAAGATCTTGCTGGCTCGGGGAAGTTTTAAGTTATACCTAACAGAATTGTGTACTGTGGGAAAAGTATTTAAACTCCTGTAAGTTAGCAAGGAATTGAAACGTATTTTAGAAGCATAGATGACAAACTGAAGAGCTACTTTTTATATGCAAGTTTTACAGTTTATTATATTTAATTTTTTGGTTTAAAATGTAAAATAATATAAATTAAATTAGTATAAAATTAAGATTAATTTTAAACAACTCACCATAGGACTTCTTAGTTGAGAGTGAGGCTTACCTCAGTCACAGTGTATTGGTCCTGTTTGCAACTTCATTAAATAAATTAATTCCAAAGCTAGATGTTATTAAATTAAGGACATTTAGGTGTGATGCGTGGGGAGGTGGAGCCTCTTTGCAGATTTAAATTAAGGACTTTTAGGTGTGATGCGGGGGGAAGACGACCTCTTTGCAGACTTAAATGATGGACTCTTAGGTGTGATGTGGGGGAGGACTTCTTTGAAGTCTTAAATTAAGGACTTTTTAGGGGATGCATTAGGGACCCTTTGCAAACTTTAATTAGGGACTTTTTAGGGACTTTTAGGGGTGAATTAGGGATTTTTTAGAGACTTTTTAGGGGATGAATTAGAGACCTAGTATGAATTATATTAATTTTAATTATAATATGAAATAAAATTAGGAATGAATATATTTGCGTAAAAATACTCAAATAGACATTATTTGTATAATGAAATGCGTACATCATACCAACCTTTCGCAGTGTATAACTGTCAATGTAAATTATGCACGTAATTTCGGCTTAACCTATTCTTCGTGCGAAATTTATGCTCATAGCTATTTTAAATTGAGTACCTACAAGAAAGAATGACTACTGCGTCCTACTGAGTTTATCGCTGCCATAATACTGAGAAAAAGTTTTCATTCTTTCAGTGAGGAAACGAAATTCTTCAGTGAGCTTATATCGAGGCCTTAGAATTCTAGATAAATTATTGAGCTGTATTTATATGTGAGTTATAATTATGTCTTTGCTCGTATGTTCATCTCCAAACTTTTCCAAAGGAAGGCGGAATTTTTTGGTGCTATATTAGGAAGCAGCTGTAAGTGTTGCCGTTTAATTTTACATTTTATAAAAAGTTACCATGAAGTTCATATTTTTTAATTAACTGCTCGTAACTCATGAACTTAGAGTAAGCTGTTTCTTCATTTATTCAACCTAACCCTAAATTTAGATAAGCCACTGTTTTTTGGTGGTCAGTTATAATTTGTCTTTGGCGTATTTCTGATAAAATTTTGATCATCTCATTTCTATGTCTGTCGTGGCCTGCTAGAGTGGACTTATACAAAAGCCTGAGTCAATTTATCAAGACGTTAGGATCATCATAATATTTATATTTGACTCTGCTACCCGCTTTTTTAACCATGCCAGTTCCTTTTTTCTTGAGGTCGTCCCAAAATAGAGCGATAATAGATAATTGTTGTGATAAATAGCGTTAGTATTTTTTTAATATTGGCTGAGTAAGCTGCTTTAACTTCTGGAGCGAGGGAAGTTTCTTTCAAATCTTTGAAAACTAGCAAGTTCCAAAGCCCGCATCTTCCTACGTATTGGTCGTTCTCGGCCACTACGGCATTCTCAAAGATTTTAACCGTTTTATTACCGAAGGTCAGCTTACCTTTTTTTTATCATACTGCAACCTGAATACTGGGTCAATGTCTTTGGGATTTTCGAACAATTTTATCAAGAAATATTTAGCAGTTTCTCCAATATTCAGACCAAGTAACAAACTATCGAGGGACCTTAGGGTGATGATATTAGAAAGCTCAGGGGGAGTGGAAATTCGTCTAGCTTGCACTGCAGAATATGTAGGCGTTACTTTATGACCAGTGCTAGTAAATGCATATTCTGTTTTTGTCCCTGGAGGAATTCACATTATGGGAGCTTGGGCCGGAGTTGTATATTTGGCGAGTCTAAAATTGAGAGGAGTTGACAATGTCTTCTCACTAGGAGTAATGGCAGGGGACGGTGATTAACCCAGTGATCCGTAGTCATCCTCGTCACTTTCGTCCTCTTTGTAAATTTTAATCAGCGTAGTTTGCGTGGCTAGAGTGTTTTTAATCGGTTTAGTTTGCGTGGCTAGAGTGTTTTTAATCGGTTTAGTTTGCGTGGCTAGAGTGTTTTTAATCGGTGTAGTTTGCGTGGCTGCACCGAAGACCGGTCTCGGTTTCAGGGTGCTTACTACCGGTTAAAAAAATTCTTGTAGTGAATTTTGAGATTTCTCGTTTTGTCTCCATTCTTTTGTTTAATAGGTAAAAACGAACGTTTATATTGGCCCACGTTTAACGTTTTGTTAATTGATAAAAATCCGTAAAGCTTTATGCAAAAATTTTGACACAATCGTTTTAAACTCTGAAAATTCCATGTCAGGGCCAATATGATTTTCGTAAACTTGTTTCAAATTTAACACATCCACCGGTTAGAGACAATGCAAATTTATTAATCCTGTCTCTAACCACTTGTTTAGGAATTCTCGTTTAAAACTGACAGCAATAAAAAAAAACATCGGCGATTGAATGGCGTCCTTGGGCTAAGTAGCGCTGTATGTTTTTTGTTTGTCCAAAAGACAGTCGTCAAAAAGAATAAGGTTTCTTAATTTGGGTCTAGTTCTTCAGGTGGAACTAAATCTATTTGAGAACCATGAAAAAATGCGACATCCCTTCCAATTTTTTCCTCAATTTCGGCAACCTAAATTTTTAGCTATAGGACTCGAAAATCGGTTCAGTGGTTCGATCTCCAGATGAGGGCAAAGAGTCGCAGCAACAACATTAATGATTTTTGCCCAGTGCTCTACAATAGGCAAATAATTGCTTTGCCGACGACAATACTGCAGTCACATCAAAATCGTGTTCAAAAGGCCCTGGTCGGTGTTAATACCTACATTTTAAGCATTTATTACCTACATTTTGTTCGATCTCTAAGTTAGAGCAAATGTTCTAGCCCATTTGGTTTTCCGTGTCAAGAACATTGTAGTCACATTAAAATAGTCTGCAAAAGGCCCTAGCTCTTGCTCATACCTACGTTTTAAGCTATAGAACTTGAAAATCGGTTCAGTGGTTCGATCGCCAGGTGATGTCAAAGAGTCGTAACAACAACATTTTTTATTTCTGCCCAGTGCTCTACAATAATAGTTCCTCTGCCGAAACGAATACTGCAGTTTTATCAAAATCGTGTTCAAAATGGCCTGGTCGGTGTTAATACCTACATTTTAGGCCATACAAATTGAAAATCGGTTCATTGGTTTGATCTCTAGGTGACAGCAAATGTTCTAGTCCATTTGGCTTTCCGTGCCAAGAATATTGTAGTTGCATTAAAATAACCTGCGAAAGGTCCTAGGCCTTGTCCATACCTACGTTTTAAGCTAAAGAACTTGAAAATCGGTTCAGTGGTTCGATCTCCAGGTGAGGGCCAAGTGTCCCAACAATAACAGTAATGATTTGTGATCAGTGCCATACAATAATTAGTATTAAAAAAACGCTTAGGTGTATAAGATAAGTTTTTTAAGGCTTACATCCGTATTTTATACGCTTAAGCGTTTTTTAATACTAATATCCATTATTTTTTTTCTTGTTTCAGCAAGAGATAACACAGAAAGGAATCCTGTAATCACCTTAAAATAACTGTTATAGACGAAACTTTTTAATACTGAATTTTAGGAGCTATAAAAATTGAAAATGGGTTCCTTGGTTCGATCTCTAGGTGAGAGCAAAATATCCCAAAAAGAACAACAATAATTGTAATCACATTAAAACAGCAGTAAGAAGGCCATGGGTCTTCTTAATGCCGATGTATTTAGCTGTAAAACGTGACCATCAGTTCATTGGTTCGATCTTCAGGTGTAGTATACAGCTGTTATGGGCCAGAATTTCAGCTAATCATGAACATCGAGCTAAAAGCCATGACATATGGTACACAAGTCAATTCTTAGCTATAAATCGAGCTAGCTATGGAATCTTAAGGCCTCTTCCTGTCCCCCTGCCACACTCACTTGTATTATGTTATTGACCAACAAATTCTTGCTGAACGGACTAAAACGTGAATTATTGGGACACAAGTCATTCGATAGCAGTGCAAATTGAACTAGAATTTGTTGATCATCAACCTCACGGAGAGGAAAAAGTGAAGCACTGGGGGTGATGTATCTCATGGGGTTCCGCATGTAGTTCGATTTCTACTGCTACAAGGCATGTTTTTAGTACATTCAGGAAGAATTCGTTGGTCATTGATGCTTCATGGGGTGCACAGGAGGGAAGGGGATGCTGAGGGAGGCTTTGATGATATTTCATAGGGATCCATGGATAGTTCAATTTCTACTGCTAGTAATGATTGGTACACCAAAATGTATGCTTTCAGTATGGTCAACAAGAATTTTTCGGGTATCAACCTCATGGAGTGGGAATAGGACGGAAGCACCGAGATGCATTGGAAGATTTTCCGAAAGTTCCAAGCTACTTTGATTTCTACTGCTAACAATGACTTGTGTACCAAATATCATTCTTTTAGCACTATGTGTAAAAATTTGTTGGTCAGGCTCCAAGGAGAGGGGGTGGAACCGTTGTGGTGCCTTGTCTATTACCTCCTGGGGGTTCCATAGCTTGTTCGATTTGTACTATTATGATTTACTTGTGTACCAAATTTCACGTTTTTAAGTCGATCTACAATAATTTGTAGGTGAAGCCGCAGGGAACCGGTGGTAGAGCCTGGGTGGGGCGCCGGGATATTTCAGGGGGGGGGTCTATGGCTGGTTCGATGTGTGCTGCTAAGAATGACTTGTGTTTACAATTCAAGTGTTTACCCCGATCTGCAATAATCTGTTGATCAAGCATCAGAGTGGGGGCACAGGGGAGCGCTAC
>JAHWFP010059869.1:733-35606 GCA_023313725.1 Lithobius niger | reverse complement strand
TGGGTTTTCCGCTTGGATTTCCTTAGCCAAATTGTCCTTTAGATAACCCAGTTTAGGTTCGTGCTCCATAAAGAAAAATGAAAACTAAAATCGAACCGTCTGTTAGTTGATTGGAGCCAAGCGAGACCGAAGGAGCTCTGCATTTGAATTTACTCCAATGCAAACATTGTATTCGCATCACGAAATACCCACTACATCACACCCAGAGTAAGTTTTAAGAAAGAAAATTGAATATCGGACATGTTGCTAAGAAATAATCAAGGTGACAAAATGCACAAGTTTATGTTGTCAGGCGACCAAAGTCTCCCGATCAAACAAGTTTCAGCCTTTTCTGTCACATTGTTATTTATCCTCACATGCCTGAAAAGAGACAAACTACCTTTGCTGTAAAGACACAACGTGTCTAGTGGTCGCCATGCTCATATATACATATTATCTGGATGTTATCGTTTTATCTTGGTAGGCGACACACTAGCGTGTGTCTTGATTGGGCAAATATCTTCGAGAGCTGTGTTTTTTCAACAAGAAAACGTTAAGCTGTGTCACTAACAGTGACTTTTATGTTGTCAGGCGACCAAAGTCTCCCGATCTAACAAGTTTCAGCCTTTTCTGTTGCATTGTGATTTAACCACAGATGGCTGAAAACAGCCTTACTGCCTTTGCTGCAAAGACATAACGTATCTAGTGGTCGCCATGCTCATATATCTGGATGTTATCGTTTTATCTTGGCAGGCAACACACTAGCGTGTGTCGTGATATTGCTTCATTTTCACGTTTCCTCAAACTGTGGGTGAATTGTTGACTCGTCAGCATTGTTAGCATTGTTTCGTCGTAAGTCTACGCCTTGTGGCAGGCATTTGCTGATTGGCGTTTTGCCTAATAACAATGTTTAAAACAATGTAAAACAATAAAACTGATATTTCACTCCCCCCGCAACTCGCAAACGCCACGACCACATTGAAATTTCTATTTCTATAAAGGGCACAAAGGGCACAGCTCCCGAAGTAGATCTTTCAAATGAACTAAGAACCAGCTTTCTAGGACAAATGGTGTATAGACCATCCTATAAACGTGTCTAATGAAGTCCACCACCATCACCAACACCACCACATACGCCAAAAATGAAACTCACGATTCCAGCTCAATTCCTGATCTCAGAAGCGACTAATCGGAAATTAATAAAAGTTGATACACGTGTTCACCAAGTCCAACAAAGCTTATATACTAGGTATGAGTGGAACATATCAAAAGGCGACAGAGAAATTAAACATCGAAATTTTGGCGAAATCACTAGCTTTTGTTATTTATTGGTTAGTTTAATTGTCTTCACAACAATTAATTGGTCAGGAAAGGAGTTTCACACGGTGAAGGAAGTTTGCTAGGGACCATGTATTGCATTAGAAATAAAACAATAGCCTCGTAAGGACGAACAACTAGGCTCATTATCGAAATAATATTTTTTTCCTGGATTGGGGTAGGGAGAGGGGGCTAAAATGTCCTCCTAAAGGATTAATCCGTCCGCAGTAGTTTATTTATACTTCTTTTTTTTTATGGGCGGGGGGGGGGGGGGGGGGAAGCTGGGGGGTAAATGCCGTGAAAAAGAAAATAACGTTAGAA
Source organism: Lithobius niger (assembly GCA_023313725.1). Classification (NCBI taxonomy): domain Eukaryota; kingdom Metazoa; phylum Arthropoda; class Chilopoda; order Lithobiomorpha; family Lithobiidae; genus Lithobius; species Lithobius niger. Next base: position 33,989 of record JAHWFP010059869.1, on the reverse strand, counting down.
TTTATAAGTCAAAGCCCCTCCTACCCCTCTTCGAACAGCTGTATATGGAGACAGCTAATGTTTTTTTTTTCTTGCGTTTCCGTTGGTAGACCGCGGGTTGGTAGCAGCAGGTGCAGGTAGTCCGAAGAGGTTCATGGAGTCCGACGAGCCACAAGCTAGGCCAAGCTGGTTGGCGGTTGGGGAGGTGGGAGGGGGAACTGACTTCACCAGCTCCTGCTAACAGTAAAGTAGTTCACGGGAGTCTACAACCACTGAGGAGTGAACTGGCTCAGAAAACATTTAAAAAAAAATTTGTACAGAGAAGAGAAGCATTTATTTCTAAAGAATATTTATGCGTGTAACAAAGCAATTTTTGCACGTCAGAAAATATTTTTTTCACGTAAAAAAAATAACTTCACACGTAAAAGACAAAATATGTTTCTAGAAAAACTGCTATAATACGTCCGTGTAATAAAACAATTTTTGGGTGTAAGAAAAATATTTTTGCACGGAAAAAAATTATAAAATAAAAAATGCATTAAAAAAATATTTACACTAAGAAAAAAAAACTATAGTTATCTTCGAAATACTGTACAATTTTTTTTCCTATTATCCCAAACGGGGGCACATAGATAATGTGCGTGATTTTACTCCGATTTCGTTTAAATTTAATTACAACGGAGCTTTGATGCATGAAAATACAGACATGAAAATGAAATTTTTGCATAGAATATTGTAAGCATTGGTGCTGAAATTCGAAGTGTAGCACTGGGCTGCGTTAACATAAATGGAGCAGCAGAGCACATCACTGAGGAACACTGGGCTGAAGCACGCAGATTTGTCCTGTTAATAGTAAACAAACTAATGCAAAGCATTTCTCGCTCGGTTGAACAATTGTCATTTTCAGAATTAATTGTTTGTCTAGTAAGACGTAAAAAGTGATGCACTACAAATTGTGAATAGGAAGATGTTGACTAGTAAACTACTTTATTTAATAGGGGGATATAATTCGAGAATTAGACTAAGGGCGCGTTTAAGCATCGACTCGCTTTTGCATTCTCGCGGCTAGAATTTAGGGCGCATTTACGCAACAAGTCATTCTCGCTCGCCGAATGCTATTTGCTAGTCAACCCTTATTTATATATGATTAGTTTCCCGTTGCTACTAAATGAATACGGTAATAGATAACAAATTGTATGTATTATAAATAACAACACGGAGAAAGAACAAAGTGCTACAGTAATTTTAAACATTGCTACAAGATTGTTGTCATTTCACGCTATTTCCAAAATTTGCTATTCTCCCTCAAAGTACAGCTTTTAGCAATGATCAAACGTCGGTAGAACAAATAGCTTCTCGCAGCGAAAATTCAAAATCCAACATGACGTCCATTTCGTGGCTATCGAATCGAAGACAAACCATCGAATACCGGTCTACAAAAAAACAGTCTGTCGTCTTGTGCTGCAGTAAAAATTGTTTTCTTGTTGCCATAAATCGACGCTCAAATGTTGCAAGCATTGTCCACCGTGTCACGAGACACGAGGTGAAGATTTTCGTCTGCGTCGTTGCCATGGTTACTAATACGTACAAACAACTCGAAAGCCACATACTCCGGTAAAGGCGAGAAGCAGCCATCAGATTTAGTATTGATCAAGTAAAAGCTAGTGAGCGAGAAAACTGTCGTTGCGTATACGCGCCCTTAATCCGTGATGGCAAATGATTCGTCGCCATGGTAACAACGCACCCTAAAATCCGACATCATTTGAACATATCATTGCTGTCTTATAATCCGTGATAGTAAAATAAAGAACTCCTCCTGGCGAAAGGATTTTCCCAGTCACGTCTGAACTCACATATTGACTGTTTCCATTGCGAACCGGTAGACGTAAAACCGCCGCCATGTTGGATTTTCAGATGATTTCTAGCTTCTAGTTGCGAGAAGGCGAACACGAGTCGTTGCATAAACGTGCCCTAACTCTCGGTCTCAAGCCATAACGAATTTTTTAAGTAGGACCGACAAGCCTTCGCCACTTCGTGCCGTATGGGACATCACCCGTTTTCCCGTATGGCCAGTACGCCCCCGGTTGCATTTGATGTCACGTTATCGCGACTCATGTTAATCCGCCATGGAGGATGCGTCATCTCTGTTTATCCTGCCTGCTTTCCAATGTTTGATGCGCTATAATGACGTCATTTTATGAACTGCCTCCTACCCGTGTTCCGATCCTCCTAAAGTCGGTGGAGAAAGAAGAGCTCATTCTCTTTCTCCGGCCCAAATCGCTAAAGCTGTCAAGATTGCTTACCTCAAGTGCAAAATCCGACAGCAGGTCTTCGCTTCTTTTAGGTGATTGTACACTGCAGAGTTGCAAATGCTGCTACTGCTAATAAAATGGATGAATAACAAGGAGAAAGCCTGCAACAGCCACAGCAGCCTACAGCCTCATTGTTTGTGAAGAAGGAATAGAGGGAGATACGCGCGAATTTTTTTTTTTCGAGTTCGAGCAACGGCTCATGCCGATCTAAAACTAGATCGCGCCTCTCAAAATCAGAATTGTCTACCAAAATACGATAATAAAAAATATAAAAAAAATAAAAACGTCTAAATAAACGATTAGTAAAGAACGATGAAAAAAATTCAGTTTGTTAGACTGGTTTTAGTTATAGGTAAGATCCGGTTAAATTTGATTGTTTTCGATGTGTCGTCGACGGCGTCTGTTCTTTTGTGGCGCTAACTAGGGACTAGCTATTGACAGCTGCTCGGCGGAATTGACCCAAAAGAAAAAAAAAAAAATCGCTTCCGAGGAAAGAGTTTTACTAATTAGCACCGTTTAATTCAGTTCTTCTTACGAACGTACCAAGTTGTATCGCCGTACTGCAGCGATGCAAGGATTTTTACTGAAGGTGGTTGGGGGATTTAGAGAGAAAAAAGAGGCGCTGTCACTGCCAAAACAGCTTTACGAAGCTAAGCGAAAAGGGCAGCTGCATTTTATGAATGGCGACTGGAGGTATACCCGCACTCCCCACGGCAGCATTGGTATAGCCGGGGGGGGCGGGCCCCCCCCCCCCCCCCGCCGGGCTTCTTACCTTGGCTATACCACCACTGCCATTGGCCTAGGCAACAAATTCAACCTAACTTATGTACGAAAATTGTTACGTAAATCATCCGAGTATTTTTCGAGATTTGATACGAAAGGAGGCCTTTTTTTTAACTTAATTCTTTCTTTATGATCGTGTCGTACGCTCCTGAGGCTCAGTTTGTACACTTTTGGGGATCGGGGGAGGGGGGTGCAGAAAAGGAGATTCGCTAAAAAAAATAAACGTGAAAATAATTATGCAAGTTTATGTGAAATATTCTGAGCGCCTGTTTTTAGTTCATAATTTTTCTAATTTTGTTAAAGGTCGATTAGTGGGGAGAATCTACTATTTTTTTTTTCACTTTGCCACCATTTTCCACAGGAAAACACTTAACTGTAAGGTTAACATAAAACGTTACGAAAATAGTGGATTATTAGAAGAGATTGTACTTCCTACCAAGTACAATCTGCGAAGGTAATGTTCACATCGATGTCAAACACGTACTAAGCCAAAGTTTTTACAAGAAAATTATTAGTGTTGTATGTTGAGTCGTGACGCCCCAGCGTTAGAAACGATCACCATAATTTTTTTTTCGGATCGTTTCATTTTATTCTGAACTACGAAATAGTTCTGTGTTGGTCGGTATTGGGGTTGCATATTGGGTATTGGAGTCCGTCTGGGAATGTGGCTGTTGCAGACATAGGGCCTTAGGGCTTCGGGCAGATGACCAGGAGTGGTTAACGCTCGTTTAAACCCTTTGAACCCTTTAAACCCTTTGGGTTGCATATTTCTCGTGAACTGTATTGTTGCCTCAAACTGTTGCATTTTTGGTTTATTTGTAATACGCATTATTCAATGTTTAAATTTAATTTAAAGATATAGGGCCTTAGGGCTTTGTCGAGCAGATGACCGGGTGCAGTTAACGCTCGCTAAAACCCTTGGACCCTTTTTCAATACGCACACAAAAAAAAGGTTCCTAACAATAGATCTTTAACAAATTCTAACAAATTCCGATAGATTTTCTTTAATTTTAGGCCCAAAATATACCCGATTTTCAATCTGGAAAAAAGTCCCTTTCTCAGTTGTACTTGGTCCACATACAAAATTTCATCAAATTTGGTTGAGTAGCTTTGGCGAGATGCTATTATTAAGAAACTTATTATGTGAAGGCAAACCAAGCAGTGCTACATAAAAATACAAACAACGTTTCGAAAATTAACAATTTTCGTCTTCAGGTTAGCAATAAAATTAAAGCATGGCAAAAGCCACTAAGTCAACCTATATTAAAAGCATAAAACATACATTTAAAACGGATAAAAACCCCCAATTTCTCCCCTCAAAAAATTTTACCAACAAATCAATGGTGTACCGATGGGAAGCCCACTTTCAACTTTCTTTTGTGACATAGTCCTCAATGCAGTCGACAATAAATTGGTTGAAAAATTTCCACAAATTAAATATTACAAGCGATACATCGACGACAGTTTAGCACTTCTGCCAACACAACTTAAGTTATTAATCCTTGAGTTTCTCAACAGCTCACTCACTCACTTACTTCATCACTCACTCACTTACACTATGGAGTCCTCTAAAAACAACGCCATCCCCTTTTTAGATGTAAACGTCATTATTAACGATAATAGCCTAATCGAATTCACGCACTTCAGAAAAAGTATGCAGTCGACTCGCACCCTGCATTACAACTCCTATGTTGATGCCCACTACAAAAGTAATGTAGTAATAAATGAAGTTAAACGTGTTGTCTCACACACCAGTAATGCTGACTTATTGCAGCATGAATTTCATTACATCTTGCAAAAGTATGTCGAGAATGGGTTCCCACTCGGGTACGTTAACAAATTAATTTCAAAAGCTTTGAACCCCAAAACGGACCCCCTCCCCCCCCCCTACGAGTTTCATTGCTCTGCCATACTTCAAAGGCATCTCTGAAGTCGTTAAGAAGAAACTTAATATCAATAACATCCGACTTGTTTCAAACAGCCACCAAAATATTAAGCAGCTGACAATGCACCATGAAAATAAACACAATAACAAACCAGACGACCTGCTTTCCACACGCAATACTGTTTATAGAATTCCCTGTACGGAGCCAACCTGTACTGCTACATATGTAGGACAATCCCTTCAAAAACTTAAGGAACGCATGGCATCCCATAAATCAAACTTTAAATTAAAAGTTGAATCAAATTCTTTAGTGCAACACTGCCTAGCAACAGGCAATTTCCCAGACAAATACGCAACAGGCCACACCCCCGACTTGGACAAGGTCCAAATTTTGTTTCGTGAGAAATACACCAGGGCAAGAATCAATCTAGAAACATTGGTCATCCATACACATACACCACCCGTACATAACCACTTAGTGCCAGATAACAAATTTCTAAAAGAATATTTTCCTCTAATTAAATCACTTAAACTCGACTCTTTTGCCAGGCAATTTGTAAAACCAACATAACGAATGCATCACACCTTTGAAACACGTGACCCCGATTTGCATACACCTTGCTTTGCGACGTGGCATCCAACGGAGCAGGTGGGTCGTTGCTTTTCGGCTGCCATTTCTGCCTCTTTTGAGGGGAGAAATTGGGGTTTTTTATCCGTTTTAAATGTATGTTTTATGCTTTTAATATAGGTTGACTTAGTGGCTTTTGCCATGCTTTAATTTTATTGCCAACCTGAAGACGAAAATTGTTAATTTTCGAAACGTTGTTTGTATTTTTATGTAGCACTGCTTGGTTTGCCTTCACATAATCTGTTACCGTGCTTTTTACTCCATTATTTATTATTAAGAAACCTCAATGAATCTCTGGATAAAGAACTAGGATCGCATCACTCGTTCCACTCCAATCAATGCAAAATGGAAACGCCGAAAGTTTCGCGTTTAACAACAATACAATACGACAGGGTGGCGTTCTACCTGAAAAATCTGGAAAATTCAGGGAGTTTATCAAGTCTAAAAAATTCAGGGAAAAATCAGGGAATTTGAAAAATATCTACTGAAAATCAAGGTATTTGAACATTGTTCGGAAAATCTTTCACCTATAAAGAATAGGTAATTCGGATTTGACTTTTTTACTTCTAAAACGTTTACATTATTTCAGTTAAAACTATTTCCTTTTTGTTTCATTTCTGATAAAGCGAAAACTCCTTAGGCCTAAATAGTGTATGACGTTACGTGTTAAAAGATTTTTTTAGTTTTGTTCAGATTGGGGCCTCTTCATACTCTTTACCTATACCAGTTAGGGCAGTGCAATTTTTTATTTGGCAAAACAACGCGATGTAGTTATTGCGATTTGAGTGAAACGTGAAAAAAATTTTTATTTTTCCTGTACTGCACCTTCCTTCTACAAAAAAAAAAAAAATGATGGAAAAGTGTTAGTATTAATCTGAAAAACCTGGAAAAATCAGGGAATTTCATCATGAGCTGTTGAACGCCACCCTGTAAGAGCAAAACGATCCTTGATTAAAGTGCAAACGAGGCTCCGCCATCAGTGGGAGACCTCACATCTCGTTTTCCCATTTTGGTTAATCAACACGTTCAAGGCCAAAACAATGTTTTCTCGAGCGTACAAATATTACTAATTACAAACAAAAAACATGACCAGAATTCACGAAGATGCTTTAAAACCAAGTGCCAGCTCTCTTAGCAGTGAATTGCTGAACAAAGTCTCAACTAACATAGCCACTGAGATAGGAAAACAAAAGAAAAAAAATATTCATTAAACAACTGGAGTGTTCCAAGTTGGCTGCCTCCATTATTGGGGCAGCCACTTATTGTACCTGCTGGCCGCTAGGGCCTCCAGGTTTGTGTCTAGTCATATAGTGGCTTACGACTTCCGGTCTTTATCAATAAAGAGACTTGTTGCCGGATGCAACATGCTCATTGCTCATTCACCTTGTCACTCTACCTTGTGTGTCACGGTTCTTGTCACGGTTCATGGGGAAGGGGGTCACACCTCCACTACGAAGTAGACTAGCTGTACAAAGTAGGTTTAGCTAGTTTCCACCAAACGTAGCAATGGCGATGGTTAATGGGATAGTTTATTCATTTCAACTATAAAAATGAAATTTCAAGTTTAATTTATAAAAAAACCTCGGAAACCGGCGAGCGAATTATTTAATAATGGACTTGCCGGTGTTTTTTTCCCCCCTAAAAACTATCTTGTATGCAGAATAATCGTGTATGCAGTTGAAGACAGCGGCAACCAGGATTTATGCCTATCGGGGACGTCTAGGATTGTCCCATTGCAAGCTGGGTATAAGCATGAAGGTATTTTTGGTCCTTGGCGGGTTGAGTTTGATTCTCCTTAGCTGAGGACAATATTGTGGAACTTGAAATTTCGCTCCGTGATGCAACAGTCGGTTCCGGAGCTCAAGGGTAGTAATAATTATTGTTCAGCATGCCTTTCCGTTGCCAGTAGTAAGAATCAGCCGTGTATATATATATGATTGAAGTCCTCTCTCCAGCAAAACTGAAACTATTAATTTCTCCATTTCTATTCAATATAATTATTTCGACCAAACTTGGCCAGATAGTAGATAGCAACTTTTCCAAACTTTACACCAACTTTTACGCAATTCCGTGCAAGAGTAAACGTAGGAAGCCACACGTAAATTTGAAAACTGTTCACTTGTTGTTGTTGTTGTTCTGGTTCTTCTTCTTCTTTTTGGCTGACACGGTTTCAGAAAAACTACTGCACCTACCTAAAATCTGAAACATGATCTGAGCCAGAAATTTCCCTGCGCTTCAACCTTACAGGGACCACTTTTTCGATCCATTCCGGAGTTACGGGACCCTAAACGATCATTTTGATTGTTTTACATTGTTTTAACCATTGTATTTATGGAACAATGCCACTCAGCAAACTCCAGATCCATTCTTCGTGTATGCAACAATCGACTGCTTCAATAAACCTTTATTGCGCGACACCATAGCCGTAAAAAAGGTTACACGGATTACAAATAAAAACGTCAAGTGTGCCGTAAAAAAAGGGGTTATATGATTGAGGTTTCATTTTACTTGTTAAAATGTACACGGATAAAAATTGGTGATTTTTAATTGACATAATCAAATGTACAATTCAGAAAATTACATCTGTTTAAGTGCTGTTGTGCTTTACCAATTATATACGTTACGTAAAGCACAACAGAACTTAGATGCAATTAGACGTTTTTGTTTGTAATTAATATTTCATTCTATTGTGTTAGCACCACGGTAGAAGTGTGTCCATGCCGAAACAAGAGTTGATACTGTAGTAGGATTTTTTGGTTGTGGAAAAGTTCAGGTATGGCAACATAGAGCAAAGCTGAACGAGGAATGTGGCAAGAATCCCATGCAGAGGATCCTGTCAGTGACAGGTTGGCTACTGCTCGTGCTAGGAAATGGGAGGCAGTCACAGAAGGTGGACTCGGCGACGTTAATTCAATACCTGCGTCCTCATTTGCAGGCAAGACCATAAGGATAAATCATTACCCATGTAAACATCCTATGTAAGATACTTCAAGATCCTTAAGTTCCTTTAAGATCCTTAAGTTCCTTAAAATTCTTAAGTTCTTTTAAGATTCTTTAAGTTCTTACAGGAAGAGCAAAACTTACAAGATCCTGTAAGACCCTGCACCTAATATTATGCAAGATACTGTAGGATCCTGTAAGATCTTGCTAAGAACCTGCAGGATCCTACAGGATTCTACAGGATCTTTCTTGGTGCAAGATCCTACAGGATCTTGCAGGATCTGGCAGGACCCTACAGGATCTTGTGCCAAGGTCTTATAGGACCCCTGTAAGAACGTGAAGGATCTTACAAGGTCTTATATAGGATGCTCACATGGGAACTTTGATATTACAATCTACAGCTTTTGTGTCTCCAGAAATGCTTGCCGACACACTGATTTTTAATTTAGTTGCAATTGTGGCGAAATGCCAGAATCCGTGCACGTATCAGACGAACTTCTTTGGGCTCACAAACTGCAGATGGAATGCTCAAACCTGCGCAACACGCTTTACCACCAGTGCCAACCATCTGCAAGTGGGACTACTCGACATTCATGCCTCTGAAGATGAAAGTGATGTTGCCGGAGGTGAAATGTACTGATGCTCATCTGATAGTGACTGAGATTAGAATTACTATGGAGGTTTGACTGATCCCAGCCATAGCCATGGTGCTAGAAGGAGAAGGACAATATTACTAGGCTGTGCAAATCGGAGATTCCTAGGAACTTTAAACATGCCATAATCTAGATGAGCATGAGGCATTACATGGCCCTTCTCTTCCTGAAAATGCCTGGGGTGGCTGAAGTCAGGCTCGCACTCTGGACCTCTGTCAAATGAAATAGTCGTGCTAACCATCAGACCACCTTGCCCCATTCGATGACAATAACTGGAGGATTTGAGAATTCAACAAAATGAACTTTTTATGTGCACCCTAATTTAACGTATAAGGTAGTCTTTTTTTTTTAATATATAGTTTCTTTGCTACTCTGTTTACTTTTATTAGCAGGTATCGCTTAGTTCTAATTTAGATCACAAAGATTCTCCTATAGAGCAGTGACATTTGCCGCCACATTGGCACCAGTATGGGTTTTAGAGGGCATAACTACAAGGTGTACTACATAAAAATGGAGGGAAAAACAATGGAAGAGCGGATTTCTTAGGCTTAAAATAACGTTGTTTTCTCCAACAACGAAAATCGTGCGTTTTAGGTCTAAGAAATCACTCTTCGCAGCATCGGCTTCAGTATGACGCCCTTCTGTTTCTCTCTGCAGTGCCCCTTGCAGCTAACCCATTAAGGCTCCAGCATAGAGTTATATATAATAATACTACGTCGTGTCAATGCTCTATTCCTGTCAAGGTAACTTTTATAAATTGCTGTAAACCAACGAAAGTTTAGGCCTCGAATATTCATTTATGCATCGCAGTATTGTTTTAATGATCCTATTATATTACTCGGAGTCCTGTGAATTTATAGTGTGTACACTGTTTTTTTTGTTTTTTGTTTTTTTTTTTTTGTCGATGGTTCTTTACGCATGTACAGCGAATTCTATGCCAGTTACAGCTTAATCAGCCATTTTCAAGATTGCGGCCAAAAACCACCAAGGAAAAGTTTTCCCTCAGGCTAGATACCTTTGTTTACATGTCATTGTTGGTTTAGAGCAATAAAAAAAAACGGAAAGGGGTTCCTAATTCTGAACTGGACTATAATAAAAGTTTTCTGTTTTCATATCTGGAATACCGTAACATGACTCGTCCTAGAATCCTGTTACTAAAATAAAAAAAAAAACGTAAGCGGAAACGTTTTTCGTTTTTGACTTTGGGACAATGTAGCACGACTTCCAGTCCGAAAATGTCTCAAACGGTCAGAATGCTTTTATAGTCCTAATTCTTAATACAATTTCATATAGCAAGATGAGATCATAATTACAGAATGAACGAATAAAACATGTACACTTGCAAAGATCGCAAGCAACTAACAGGAGGTATTAAACCAAAAACTTACAAAAAAAATAGAATTTAAGACAGTAACACGGTAACATCAGAAAAAAAAAACATCAAAAAGTTATACAAAGCAAAACATAATCTGCTAAGATTAAAATGTTTTGCCTAAAAAAAAGCGAGATCTTTATGAAAACTGTGAAGAGTGCTCGGTAGCCAGCGCGTGGTTACGGTTTTCGGCCCTACTGGTCGTTAGTAGTTCTGGTCGCACCATAGGGTGATGGCCTAAGCACTTTCCCTATAGAGCAGTGACATTTGCCGCCATACTGGCACCAGTATGGGTTTTGGAGGGCATAACTACAAGGTGCACTACATAAAAATGGAGGGAAAAACAACGGAAGAGCGGATATTTCTTAGGCTTAAAATAACGTTGTTTTCTCCAACAACAAGAATCGCGCGTTTTAGGTCTAAGAAATCACTCTTCACAGCATCGGCTTCAGTATGACGCCCTTCTATTTCTCTCTGCAGTGCCCCTTGCAGCTAACCCATTCAGGCTCCAGCATAGAGTTATATAGAATAATACTATGTCGTATCACTGCTATATACGATGTTTCGCTAATGGATGTTAACCCATACACGACAGGACGACATATATGCTTGGAAAATAGGTTTATTTCTTCTAAGCTGGCACTTGTCAGAAGAGTAAAACGTCATTGGTAGTTGTGCACATCTTCCCTGTCCTTTGATAGCAGCAACAACACTAGCAGACACTAAGTCGTATCTCCACCTCAGGACGTCACTTTTAAGTTCCTTCTGACCTAATTACGCAAGTTCGTACTCTCACCTTGTACATGTGACTTAAATGCTTGAAAGTCGCAAATAAACTATTCGCGTTTGTTTCCCCGTTTCGGTCTAAGGATTTGCATCAGTTTTCTGCTGTTGCACTGGTAATTCCAATGACTTCATGACTCAGTAAAGGAGTAATTTGGTTATTCGGAGACAAAATGGCGACTGAAGACATTTCGACCAACATGTCCGTCTTTATCGACCAGTAACATTAGGAGGAAGGCTTGAGACTGACGTCACGAGTTAGTTACAGAAAAACAGTTTTTTTAAATTAGTAAACAAAAACGAGTTCTGCTTTAACAAACAGGAAACAAGAATACGGCAAAGGATAAAACCTTGAGATGCGTATGCTGACAGAGTGAACGTTGGAAACAACAATAGTGGGTGTTGTATTGTAACCTGCATTTGATCTACGGTTTACGGGGATCCATTGCGGCAGCTGCTAGGTGTCCCACCGCATGTAGTGGTCTGGCGGTGGGTCCCTGGGTCGGGTCTTAATGTTCTGGAAGGCTATGCGGCGTTTTGAATCGTGACTCCGGTTGAACTACTCAGTTGGTCCGGCACTCCTATTGCATTATGTCGGTATTTGCCTTAGTTAAGGCCGGGCGGGCAAGGTACTTGATGTGTGTTAATGTTAGTGTGTTAGTGTTTAAGTAGTGTACAAGTTAGTTTGTAGCGCAAGCGTTTGGCTTGAAGGCCCTTTGGCTCAATAAAAAAAAACCCAAACTAAAACTGTACGGTTTACAATAGCTCAAGTCTCCTAGCAAAGGAAGCATTGTTGTTAGAAGTGTTTGTTGTTGTTCTTTCTGATTTGTTGTTCTTGTTATTGACGGTTTGTTTTAGACTCTGTAGTGCAGCGCGTGGCTTAAGGCCAAGGATTGCCTAGAATAAATTGAAATTGAAAGCTTTGGTGATGCTGATACAATTCCAAGTTAGTATACATGGTTTTTAAAGTAATGTGTAGGAAATTCCTCTTGACCGGTGAGGGAGTAAAAACTGTGGAGGGATTGCTCTGGTGCAATTTCTATACAAAGACCATCAACAACACCACCGCAAGGTCAGCTGAAGCCTGCTGCGTGGTCTCCAGGCCAGTGAAGGGTATCGCAGGTTATTGACAGTCAGAGTGTGGTGCAGCTGGCTGCCCGAAACTGCTAAACGCAGTGTGTACTACATCGGGCTCAACTAATATGAAAATTAAAATTGGATGACGCAAGAGCAGTGTAGTTAAGTGAAGAATGGGTGTAAGAAGAAGAATTGTTTTTTTTTCAGTTGTTTTGTGCAGAAGTATATTATGAATTCTAAAATTCTAAAGATAAACACTAAAGTTATAATTTGAGCTGAAATTGTTGATTTGTCGCCGGTAATGTAAATATATGCATATGAAAATTATAACCTCGAACTGGCTCCTGACAAGCCATCAAACACAATGTACGTCAAGACAAACCGCCTTTAATTGTATACTGCCCACGGGTTTTTTCACAACAAACACAAGAAACCAGTGGGGAGTGACTTCACTCCTTGTCAGCAACACTGTCACGTTAATAACCTTGTATACAGTCACGATCAGTGAAATAAGGATAGTGGGTATGTTGGCTACTTTGCAGACAGTTTTATGCATTTCTTTTTTCAGGTAGTGGTGCATTTTAATACACCATTCTTCAACAAACGTCGTTCAATATGGTGGGTTGCTTCACTGTGTCTGTGGACTGGTACAATTAATAGATGAAGCTGTTCTTCCTTTCTGGAGAATTATTCAATTTTTATTGACCGGTGCTGTATAAATTTTAAGTTTTAAAATAGACGCAAATTATTCCCTACAACTTGCTACGCAAGTTTAACAAACAAATATATATATATTGTATAACAAATCAGACAAATCCTTGACGCAAGTTTAAGCATATTTGTTTAACAAACTTTAAACTTACAGATGCTTTGCATGTGCAATGTAGTATATATTTTAAATATCTTATGGCATGTGGAATATCTTATATGAAATGAATGCCATTGTATTACGTAAGGCAAAAAAAATTTATCAAATTACCACTTCGAAATAATAATTACATGTCTCTATGGTAAGGATGAACGTAAAATGCCACAGAACCTTTGAATATTTACAAATTTTAAAACTGTTTTTTTTTTACACCAAGCATCACCCATACAAACCTATTTCTGGAGTAACAATTTATTTCATTAACTAGTGATTTACATAAAAAGAACTTCAAGGCATGTTCTAAATAAAAAGGTAAATCAGTCATGATACTAAGTAATATTACTAGACATAACTGAGGTGTCACATCTTGAATATCAAACGTAGGCACAAACTTTGGCGTGGCGAAGTGAGTGACTCTTAAGTCCAGTAATAGAAGTAAAGCTTTTTCCACATGCATTACAAATGTATGGCCTCTCACCAGTATGCTTACTCCGTTTGTGATCTTCCAGTAAGGGCCTCGCATGGCATTTGAAAGAACAATTCGGCTGATCACACCAAAATGGGTACTTTCCAGTATGTTTAAAGTTGTGAATGCGGAGACTTTTTGGATGAATAAAGGACAGGCCACATTCACCACAGAAAGACGTTTTCTTCTTTTCCAGAATCTTGCCCTTCTTGTATCGAAATACGGTGTTCCTATTGTCACTTGGGTGGCTTATCGTAGAGTTTGTGTGAAATGTAGGGCTGTATAGTTTCTGCTGATTCGATAATGGTTCAGTATATTCGGCTGACTTGACTGCATCGTATTTGATGTCTTTAGTAGTTAACTGGCTAAGTGGAGCGGTTGCATCTACTCTCTCCAGAATTATTTGTGCAATTTTTAAGCTGGCTTGTTGCACCAAACGAGCATCACCGTCTTGCTTAAAAACGTGTTTTGCTGCAATTGTTTGCACGTCATTGGTGCAGCGAACTTGTTTCTCCACGGTTTGGGGTGCTTGATTAATTTGGGTCGCCGACTTCATACTGTTTTTAATACGAGCTATGTTTTTAGGCTCAGCTTCTGATGTTTGTAATAAATTGAGGTAATCTTTATCTTTCGTTGTACTCATTTTTCTTATGTCGCAGTTTTTAACCAAGCTTGTGCAGCTTTCTACTGCAGCAGTCTCTGGAAATAATTGTAAACTGGTGTTACTACCGTTCATTTGATTTACGAAGTCGGTGTTCTGGCTATAAACTGGAGTTAGCAAACTTGATTTCAACAAATTTGTCTGTGATAATTTTAAGCTCATTTCATTGAAGGCACTAGGTGGAATTGTGGATTGTAATTTTAGGTCGTCCATTTGTAGTATTAAATTTGATTTGGTTTCTGTATTGTTACGAATCGGATTACTGCGGCATGTGTTCAAGTGTGATTTGTTTGAGTTGATTGCGGGTGGGAAAGTTTCATAGTGCAAATGTTCTGCACAGGTAGGCTCTGGATTTTTTGGCGAAATTTTTGTTTGTAAATCGTCATTATCCAAATCTATTACTTCAACTACAGACTGTACGTTTTGGTCACGAATTGGCTCTACAAAACGTGAGATCTGTTTTTTATTGGCATCTGGTAAGCATGAGGTTTGAAAGTCGCTATCCGAATCAGTTACTGCAACTACATGCTGTAAGTCCTGATCGTAAATCTGCCTTTCAAAACTAGAGTTACTTTCTCTGTTAGTGTGAGCTGGATGTTTTCGCGATGGTTCCAAGTTGATTTTATTAAGGTCAGTTTCTTCTGCTTTGGAATGAAGTATTTGATGGTTACTGTATTCTTTCAAATTTGTGCTACATTCTGCATTCGAAATTCGGCAGTTTGTTTGTGATGTAAGTAAAGAGGTGTTACCAAAGTCACTTTGGTCTTTTTCGAATTGGGAAGATTGTAGTGCAATTTGTTCTTTTTCAATCCCTTGACTACCTTCTCTCCGAGGAGACGGCGGATTTGTTTGTGTCTCCAAGTTCATGTCGTACAAACGAATTATTTCTGCCACAGAATGTTGGGTTTGATCTTTCATTTGTTTTAGTAAACTTGTCTTACATGGTCTGATCACTGGTGGTCGATTTCCTCGTCTTACCTGTGTGTTGAGGTTTTCCAAGTCAATCGGTTCCAATAGAGATTGAACTTTTTGTTGGTCGACTATTGCTCCCAAATGAGTACCACTTTTTGGATCAGAAAGAATGCCTGGTACCTGTGAATCGGTGTTACACAATTGGGGACTTTGCCATTCTGGTAATTTTACAATCCCTGTACTGCTTTCTGTGATATGGCAAAACGGAGATAATGTCTGCAGGTTCATATCATACAAATAAATTAGATCTGCTACGGACAGGATGGTTTGATCATCTGTTTGCTTTACTAAACTTGTAGTACTTTTTCCACTGTCAGGTAATGGATTAACTTGCGATTTGAATTTTTCTAAGTCGTTTGTTAGCAGTGCAGAATTATTGATTTGCTGGTCAGTCATTCTTGTTTGTTTTATCAATGCAGAATTATATTCAGTAGTGGCAGGCAAAAGAATTTCTGGTGCTGACTCTAAGTGGATGTTAGCTAACACATTTGGTTCTGTTATAGGCTGGACGCTTTCGGGATAAGTATGGTTAACCGAACAAGTGATATCGTTTCCATCATGGAGATGGATTTCAACATCGATACAAGATACAGTATTGGTACATTGTTTAGGTTTGCGAAGGCTCTCAGATCCCATATGATTGACATTGGTGTTACACCTGACCCTGTCGTCAATTGGTTTAAACCATGTCTGACTTGCTTCATCGCTAACTGAATCTATTGCTTCAGGAAAATTCTTTGATGGCACTGCCACGCTTAAAATCTTTCTTTGGTATGTGCAGTTTTCAGGAATATCATCATGGTGAATAAGGGTATGACTTTTCATATCAGCCTGCAACACACAGCTTTTGTGACAAATAATCCATTTATTTGGTTGTTCTTTTGTATGAATCTGAGAATGACCAAACATTCCTCTTTTAGATTTGAATTTCTTGTTGCAAACTTGGCAATGATGTGGGGATTTTTTAGATTTCTTTGCGGTTCGGTATTCAGGTTGTAGATTTGCTGCGTTTTTATTTTTGCCATTGTTGTTTTTGTATAGACGATCTTCAATGTGGTTTTGCTGGTGGTATGAGTTGTCATTTTCTACCTGAGTTGAGTGAAACCTGCGGTTACATCTCGGTTGATAACATTTAAATTGACACCTTGCAGTATGTTTAAGCATCTGCAAGTTACAATTAGTACATTCATCACAAGTTTGACCACAACAAGATCCACAAAACAGCTTCTCAATATGCTTAGTTTGTTTGTGGTGTGTTAACATGGAATTTGTGGTATACTTACGAGTACAATTTGGCTGATCACGTGAAAAAAGCCTTTCACCAGTATGTTCCCTACATTCGTGGCTATTTAAATGGGCTTTCGTTGCGCATGTATACTTACATTTAGGGTGGTCACAGGTGAATGGGTAGTGTCCAGTATGAATAGACATATGGTGGTTAAGACTTTCTTTTTCAGTAAATGCATTACCGCATTCACTGCATTTGAAAGGACATTCGCCAGTATGGGTTTGCATGTGAATTTTCCTCTTATATATTGATGCGAATGCTTTCCCACATTGACGACAAATGAACGAACGCTTTCCTTTAGTATTAATTTTTGCGCATTTTGTTGTAGGTGTCTCCACATTGCTTATCTTTGGCTGACTTGGATTTTCAGTGTGGTACCTCTTTCTGTAAATATACAAGTGTTGAGAGGTTTTAAATTGCATGCCACATTCATCACACTTGTATGGATGGCCTTTTCCATGTAGACGTGTATGTTGCTTTAAAGTGTCCTTGCTCTTTAAAGTCTTGTTGCAAACTTGACACGAAAAACGTTTACCTTTAGTTGTTTTCAGAGATGATGAGTTGAGCAAGCCAGACTGAAAAAAACTATCAAAGTGAACTTCAGGTTTTTGCCTAGAACATAAAGTACTGTGCTTTTGAAGCTGCCAGACCTGAGTAAATTGTTGTCCACATTTCTCACAGCTGCACGGTTTCCTTTCGTCATCAATAACCAAAGGGCTGGCAATGTTTCCATTTCCTGAATAAGTTTTTTGACGTTCTTTAAAGTTGAAAATGTTGATGTGACTGTCTGGGTCGGCAAGGCAAATGGTATCTGGAGGGTCTATTGACATTTTGCTTTCCTAGTGATGATTTCTATTCAGATAATTTCTGGAAGAAAATGAGAAAATAAAACATAAATTAGCCAAGATATGTAAATCGTGTTTAATCTGCACTATGAATGCAAAATGTTTGCAAGTCATAAGTCTGTGTAACCTACTCTAATACAAAGTATGTAGGAATTGTTATGCAGCCATTATTCAAGACACATGCTAGTGATAAACGCCAAGATAATAAATGTTAAATAAATAAATGGCTCAGTGATAGTGCACGCTAACCAGTCGATTAATTCAACGTAATCGATTGCACTGAAGTTATTGGTGGGCAATCTGAATTGCCGTGGCTGTTGTGTTTTATAAATTATACGTGTGGCATCAGGCCAATATCCCCCGGCCAATATCCCCAGGCCAATCTCCCTCCCCCCCACCCCACCTCACCGTTGCCAATATCACCCCGGCCAATATCCCCTCGAAAAATAATATTATGCTGAGAATATACCTTCATAATTTTACAACAACAATTAACCAATGGGAAGCCAATAAACGGCAGCCACCAGCCAATCACACCTCCTTAACACTGATTAAACGACCACACGGCATTTTATCAGATTAAATTGTTAGCCTCATCCCTCCATCTTGAATCTTTCGTGAATCACCGTTCGACTAGTTTTGTATCCTGGCTTACGCCGCATAAAGAAAGTATGAAAGAACTGCATTTGGTAGGTCGAAACCAATTTCTAAACGTATACGACGTACCTGATAGTCAAGTGACACATTAATTAACGTTTCGGCGATGTACGTTTAATCTTTGGTTACCATAGTAACAGAAATCAGCTTTTTGCCGAAGTGCGTTAAGCCATTCTGGTTAGGCCTACCGCCGCTATGAGAAGCTTGGCGATCCAGGCAACCCCAGAACCGTAATAATATACATGCGATACTTGAATATCGGAAATAGTGGAAAATAAATTAATAATAATTGTCGTAAAACTTAGTATTACGGAATATTCTATTTTAAATCTATGAACAACACTTTAATTAAAACTAAAACACATATTTACTTTCCTTGAAGCGCTCTGGCAGTTGTCAGCTTTCACGCGACTTACTTTCGGTTTCGGTTAAGTTTGTGGTAGATTGTTGGGGAACAAAAATACAGTGTTCATGGTGACGACAGTAGAAAATATAATTCCTACAGATACTAAACGAACCAGTGAGTGCATGTGGCAACAAATTGTATGCTTTCATCATTGCAAACAGGAATTGTGAATTCAAGCGAGAAACCACTGCAATACAACTAGGCCGTGATATGCAAGTTGAATTTTTATTTTAAAGTTGATGTTTACGGGAGACGGTATATTCTCGTGTCAAATATAACTCGAGCGTAGTTTAAGCATCGATAAATTTTCTCAACCACTCGTTACATTCCCTAGCTGATAAAAACACCTCGCGCAAGCGCTCGGTATTTTTTCAGCTTCGGAATGTAACTCTTGGTTGAGAAAATTTATCGATAAAACACTACGCTTTTGTTATATTATTACTGAAAAAAAAACCATTAAATTATCAACAAACTGAAAAAAAAACATAGTACCGACATTATCTGGTGCTGGGCTGCCAAGTAGACGATCGGCCTAGTAGTTTCAAAGCCTACATTAGAAGTTCCGAACATGACATAGTGGTGCGAGTAACGAATGTGGTAGATAATGTAATTAGGAATTTTCAGTTTTTGTTTTTCACTTGTCCAAACCCTTTAAGGATGCTGGAAGCCCTCATAGCAAACTTCAAACTCCGATCAGTACATGATTCAGCGCTCCTTAAACTTCGAAGTAAGAAGGAAAGAAACATTTTACAGGTTTACGGAATTTTGTTAATTTACGGTACACGTTTAATTTTATTCTTCACTTCTTTGGTAGTGTAATAAACGTCAGTGCCTACTAACACTACCTCGTTGCGAAGAAGAAAGAAAAGAGACTACGAAGAAAAGGGACTTGAGATTATCGTGCATGAACAATTTACATGAAAAACGAACAAGTAACGATAAAGTAAAAATAACAATCCTACCTTCCATAATATTCAACAAGGAAACTTCAAGCCACACATGCTACACCAGTTCAATAGAATGTTCTCCTCCACGTTCAAGGTCAGCTACGTCCACGCCTTCTTCCCAATCCCCCGGTCTTTCAATGCCCCAACCCCGCATCAGTTTACAGTAACGATGTTTCCAAACCTGGGAGTCACACGCTGTCATGAACCCCAAAATAAAACACCCTGATTCTTCCCTTCTTCATCCCTAAAAGTCTGGTAATGTTCAAAATTGAGCCGATTCAGCCATACAAGCATTAAATTGCTTCGGCTGACTTAAGGCTAACAACAAATTAATTTAAAAAAAAACACTTACTAAATAAACAAAATGATAAATTAATTAAATAAATCAGGTCTCCTATGAAAAGTGTTATTTTTAGTGTGTAATTTCATTCACTCTTTAAACTTTGTTTTAGTGTGTAATGTTACATTATGTAGCTAAGAAATAAGTTTGAGGGAAGAATGTTTGATACTTAGTAAAATATTAAATTACGTAACTAAGACAATTAAATGTTTGATTGTTAAATAAATATTAACGTAGATATGTAAAATAATTGTTCAACTGTGTGTCAAATTGTTCTTAGCACAAACAAGGACGTTAGTAGTTTGTGCTGGATGCTACCCATTAGTTAATTTAAAATGGGAAAATAAATAAAACTAGCTGTACCCCCGGCGTAACATACGCCGGTCTAGCCGGTTCCCGCGTACCTAAGTGAAATACATTACTGGGTAGCACGAAATGAAAATAACTTCGAGGCCCCCAATCTGTCTCCTCCCCGCCTCTCTCGGCCCCTTCTCCGTGCCTTCTCCCGGTGCATGATCAGATTCTCCCCCATGCTCCTAATCACTGGTAGCCCTTTCTCCTCTCCACTGCACCCCCCCCCCCCCCGAATTGCTGAATTGACTGTTTGTCCGTTCTGACACTAAGTGCGATAAACCCAGCAACGATCGTGTAGACATTGATTGTTTCTAACCATTTTTGAAAGCTCTTCTGATTGTTACAGGGCACAAACATTGTAACGCAGACACAAACGTTTGTTACTGATTGTTATGCACACACACCGGATGTTTTGCTCAGTGCCACCGAAGCCTTTTATATATAGATAAATAAATAAATAAAAAATAAAAGAGATTTTGGCTCATTAGCCATATTGTAG
The DNA here is from genome assembly GCA_023313725.1 of Lithobius niger. Classification (NCBI taxonomy): domain Eukaryota; kingdom Metazoa; phylum Arthropoda; class Chilopoda; order Lithobiomorpha; family Lithobiidae; genus Lithobius; species Lithobius niger. The sequence goes on along the minus strand of JAHWFP010059869.1, from coordinate 13,274 downwards.
TAGACAAGTCAGGATTTATTTATTCTTTAAATATAATGTGGAAAATTTCAGTACACTACGCATTCAGACTTTTCAGTAGTGTCCTGTTGGTTTGTGTGGTTTTCCAACAGCATGCACCAATGGCACATGTCTATCCTCGCCCAACAGTACCCAACGACATTTTGAATTTCTGATGCAGTGATAACGCATCCGTCTTTGGTACTGACCTTGTGCCCAATTACCTGTTGCATTGCTTTTTTTCTAAATTTTCAATAATCCTACTAAGACTACTAATAAAAGGTACTTTTCAAATTTACACGTCCTTTACTGTCTTCACGAAAATGTACAGTTTACTACGCACTTGTAGGCATTTTTTTATGACAGCAATAGGTTACAATTCTCTTCTGGGACGTTGGTCGGGACAGATACGAAAGCTGTGCTTGTGCCGGCAGGTCAGGGGGCGCATTTCCCATGGGAGATCCTGGTGTGGCTGGCGGATCGTGGCCTTTCGCTTTTTAGCTGTGTCGGGTGAAGAATGAGGGCCGTGATTGTGGCTTTCATGGCTGGTGGTTGAAGCTACCCAATCCTGGGTGCGGGCGTGTCGGGCGGAAGATGTGCACGATGGCGGCGGCATCGGATTGTCTTTCGTTTTCTGTCGAAATGCCTCTGGGACTAAACGGTGGACTTCGCTGCGGGTAACGCTATGGCCCCTGCAGGAAGAGCTAGACGAAAGGTCCAGTGGCGAGTTAGGAGCAGGAGGCGGATCGAGGACGTCAGCTGCTTGTCGGAGATTTCTCTTTGCCTCTTGGTAAGTCTCCTTATTCTGTTGGAGTTCCAGTCGAAGTAGCGAAAGATCCAACGGAGTGGAGGGAGGAGTCCATTGACCGGCTTGAAGTGGGGACTCGTCTTGAATGGCGTCGACGAAAATAGTGAGAAGGATCGGCCCATCGGCGGCGAGGTCCAGACTGGAGACCCAGCGGTGACCGAGGACGATAGCATGAGCGGGAGAATGAGAGTGAACGGTAGCAGAAGCGGAGGCTTCGGGTGTGGCGGCCATCTTCGAAAAATCCAAATTCCGACGATAGGAGGGGAACCACGGAGCGAGGTGACGCGTAGGAACCTCTGGAGGAAAATGAATGCCGGAGCATCCACGCTCTTGCTTTTATAAGGGAGGGCTATACCGCGCAGGCGCAGTTGGGGCACACAAGCAGGCGGCTGCGCAAAACGTCCAGGGAACATCACATTGGGGACAATGTAATGCTAAATTAACAGGTTAATATGTTTTGATAAATAAGAAAGAGGGGAAAAGCTCAACACATTAAAATTGTATATTAAAGAAGAGGGGAAAAGCTCTACACATTAAAGTTGTATTTAAAAAAAAAGAAGGGAAGCGCTACACATTCAAACTGCTTTTTTTTTAATTGTGGAACTTTAAAATTCCATTTTAAAAACGTGGGATTCAAAACTGTATTTTAAAGTAGAGAGAAAAAGCTCTACACATTCAAATTGTATTTTTAAAAACGGAAAGCTCTATACATTCAAATTCTATTTTAAAAAGAGAAGCTCTACACACTCCAACTGTATTCTGTATCCAAATTCTGAACGACTTCCTTTATAAGCCCAACGGCCAGTCTGACACTGTCGTAAATAAATACAGTTTATGAGCATCAAATTATCAAGCTCTGTCTACATTTTTATGGCCTTTCTGCTTTTCAAATTCCTTCTTATTTAAGCGTTAATCCTAAGTCAGCGATTGCAGTATCTGTTGTTTCTTCAATGGCTTGGTATCCATTTTGTAAAACATCGAGATCTTTCTGATCTTCGGTGTCAAATGAAGCTGTCTGCGGAGAGGAGTTTAGTTTGGTATTATAATCTTCTTGACGGTGTCTCAGTTTGTGTAGACGTAATCCCTTCTTAGTGGTGTAACGTCTACCGCATTTATTACACTTGTGTGTTTTTTTTTCCTTTATGCCTCCACATGTGAACCCGTTTAGCATGCTCTGTCATAAATTTAGCCCTACATTTTTCACATCTGAAGGGCAAGTGTTTGATATGTTTTCTTATCATGTGTGCCTTCAAATTAGTGATATTAGTAAACTTGGCATTGCATCGATCGCAATTATGTGTAAGAGGACGCTGACCTGTGTGAACATACATGTGTTTCCTTACATCTGACGGTTTCATAAAGGGAGCACCACAAACTGTACATGAATGTTTCAATGTTAGGTCAATATGTTTATTTGTTTTGTGTTGGCTCAAGATACTTTTGTTTTAAATTTTTTATCGCACTCGTCACAAGCAAAATTCGTCTCAGTTGAATGTAGTAACACGTGAGCTTTTAAATACCTCTTACGCTTGTATTTCTTGCCGCATATTTCACATTCAAATGGTGTTTCTTCCGTGTGAACCAACAAGTGTTGTTTCAGTGTACTTTTCTGGGCAAATTTTGCACCACATTCCATGCATCCGTGTGGCTTTTCTCCAATATGTAAGCGGATATGCAGACGCACTTGACCGACTTGAGTAAAGCGTAATCCACATTCTTCACATTTGTACGGTTTTTTCACCTGTGTGAGTCGATCGGTGGCTCTTGAGGCTCCCACTAGCCGTGAATCGCTTCCCACATTCTTTACATTCGTACGGGCGGACTTTGCCATCTGCGTCGGGAAGGTGTTGTTTTTTAGTTGAATTTGGAGACATCTTCTAAGATGAAGAATGTTTCTCAAAGGGTAACTGAAAATTTAAATAAAAAAAAAACAATTTTAAGTTATGACTAATTACTATAATTTTTTTACGAATGTAATTATTTAAAAAAAATAGAATTAGTTAAGGGTAAGTAAATAATTCAGCACTCATTCAGCAATGAAACTGGGCGATCCATTTTGTCTTTCTTGAGCAAATAATAATGATCCCAGCCATTGCGAATCATCTGTATGCTTTAAATGTACATATAGGTTGCTTTAGTCTAGAAAAAAATTGTTTAAAAAACAAAAACCTAATGTTACTGCAAAAGTTAATGAGTTGTGTGGTTGCGTTGAACATGTGGCCTTTAATAGGTATCATTATTATTGGGTGAACTTTGTGGTGAAGTGTTGCAGTTCCTGCCCAAACCTAAGGAAATGCAACACCTCTAACCGTAAATTCTTTTAGAATTGTATTTAATTCAAACCATGCAATGCTAGTTACTCTTAGGAGGTAGGAGGGAATAAACTTACATTTTTTTATGGTGTACGGGGGGGGGGCGGGGGGCCACAGGGTAGTCTAAATTTAAGGATCGCGATGCACTTTGCACTTAGCAAATTTAAATACCTGGGTAGATCAGCTTTTATGGGCCCTGACAGGATTGCAAAGAAGGTTGTTAATGTGGATTGCATTTTTCCATTAACTTCCAAACTGTAGGAGTTATCAGAATATTATGATTGTCAAGTTTCTTCACAAATTTCTAACGAGATTTGTTGGAATAGACTTATGTCCACATTGGTTACAGTAGCAGCTACCGAACGTTTGGAAGATTCTGCTCAATTCCATAGCACTCTTTGAGTGGACAATGTAAAATTTAACCACGAATTGAGGATTTGTTTGAAAAGACCAAATGTAACTTCTCTTTTAGGTGAGAAGTAGATCGCAACCCTTAAATTTGCGCACTCATCATTTTAATAGACAATGTAAAATATGTCGTGTATGCATCTTTTTTATGAGTCTGTAACAAATGGTACGAGTGACCGATGGTTAAATAGTACCAATCCATGGACATTTGAAACTAGTGCCAAGAAGAGACGACTTTGATATACGCTGACATTTAGGTCAGGAAGGAGCTAAAAGGTAAATTCCATCCTTTAACCCTGCAAGCCATAACGACAAAACCAAAACAAAACCAATGGAGAAACAGAAGGCAGCAAACTAGCAAAAGTCATAATATTCCAGAGAAAAGAAAAAAATTCATAAGCAACACAAAAAGCAGAAAACAAGACGAAGACGCAAACTACACAAACACCAGACTACTGCCAACAACAGAAAGCATAACATTTAACCCCAATTAAAAAGAAAAGATCAAAGGGAGTTCGCACCTCGATAATGCTTAAAAACCTGTGTTACATACAATCTTAAATCATGACAGTTGGATTGAAGGGCATGTGGAAACATGTGATCTAGAGATGTCGGGGAAGTAACGACAGACTGCGTACTTTGAAACGATGACAACATAATTACAAAATGCAATGATGGTAGATGAAAACGGTTGGAAAATACCTGCATCTAAAACCAAACCAGCCATGAGACAACACTACTGGTTACTTCAAAATGTGGGATAGACAAGACGAAACTCATCAAAGGATCCACAACAGGACATGTCACATATTTATGCCCCACGGAACCATAACCAATATAAGCAGGACAACATCACTGAGAACTGGTGACTAACAAAGCAAGAGATAAGGCACTCTTCCACACATCGGATGCCACTGGACATCAACATCACGTTGAGCCGCTGCAGAATTTCTATATGCTATGGAGCAGATTGACTACAGTCCAACAAGAAACTCCGCTCCACTACTGCTGGAGGAGGGGGAGGAGGATGGCATATAAGAGCCTCATGGACAGAACAAATGTTTGTATTTTCTAAAGGCTTCCCAGATGCAAAGGAAAACGACAGAGCTTTGACAAACGATGGATCACGATGGGAAAGGCCGAAAAACACAGGCGATCAAATTTGTGTGGCGCACGAATTTAGCAAACGACTTTACAATTAATCTCGAAGAAGGCGTACCTGTGCAATTACAGACGAAAACAGGGCACATCACATAACGATTATTTAGCCCCAAGCCAATACCCATCTGGAGAGAAGAGTTGCCGCACCAGTGAAATATGTGCACTTGCCCAAGCCTCACAGAAGAAACTTGTGGCTCTAATAAAAATAATGAATTCTAAACAAAATTGTTCCAGGAACAAAGAAAGCAAGTTGGCAAAGAAATTGACAAGGGTAACAGTAAATGAAATCAAGAATATAATACTCCACGAAAAAAAAATGTGTTCCCAAGACGAGAAGGAGAAACAGAACAAGTACTACGTATTACATTGAAGAATGACTTCGAGAGGTTCACACTCAAAGAATTCAAAGTATGACTCTGAAAAGCAATAAAAACGCACCAACATTAGAAATCTCTGGCCAAGTCCACTCGAAAGGAAGCCTGACGAACACATACGGAAACAAGTCCTAACTCACGTGAAATTGCGTGCTGAGCAATACATTCCATAACCACCCACTGTTTTCCCAGACAGACGAAACCCACAAGACAGGTTGCCAGGCATCCAGAAATGATAAAGGTTCATAAATATAATGTAGCACGTAAAGCAATTCTGGCACGACCAATCTGTCTACAAGGCAGACACAGTAAGGTGGCGCCACATTACAATCATGCAACATAGTGTCTCAGACAATGACTCCCAATTACCAGCGACATTATCAGAACAATTATAAGCATTTTCAAGAGGGGAGTCTGTTTGATTCTTCCAAGTGCAACACCAGAATCCCTCGAATTTGTTTTCATTGATTGAAGCATCTGCGCTTCCAAATTTCACCTGCAGAACGTTGCAAAGCAACGCCATCTTTTTTCACGGCCAACGGCAACCACAACATCATCGGCATAAGCACTTGAAACAATGGACCCTCCAGCAAGTGATGGGACAAGGAAACCATATGGCCAACGTGCAACAGCAGATATGGCTCCAGAACAATAGTACACAGAGGCCCAGAAAGAGGACAACCCTACCAAATCCCTTGTGGAAGGGAATAGGTTCCATTAGCACAGCTTTGCAGTGTACCAACACACTAAGCAGTAGAAAATAAAAGCTGAACCATCTCACGAAGACTATCTGTTTAATCACACTAAAAAGATCTAAATGAATGACATTATCAAAATCTTTTCTCTGGTCCAAGCCTAAAAAAGCTAAAGGCAAGTCATGCTTCTTAGTGCAAGCAGTAACCTCATAAACTGAGAGAATGTTATCAAAAATGCCGCAGCTAGGAATAGAACAGGAGTGATTAGATTTAAAGAGGTTGGTAAAACAATTTTAAGGTGCGGAATCCGATTATTTTGTTGTTACATTGGGTTCGAACACAAGGATTACAAGGATGGATCCACAAGTTCATAAAAATAACATAGTATTTAATTTTCGAAACTACATTGCTTTCTTGGTCTCCTAAAACAACACAACACAAATACTGATGCTGACTAATTCCGAATCCATAATAGAGCACTATACGCAAAAGTAACCTTTTTTTCCTTTCCGCCTTGCATTGTTGGACTACCACGTGCACTACATCATTATTGGACATCTTTATTGTCGTGGTGAGATGGGGAAAATAAATAAGTTACCGCCTGCATTGCCGGGTCTGCGGCCCTCGACATGTTAGTTCTCAACACTCAGGAATCAGGCGCTAAGGAAATGTGTTTGTTAAAGGGGCCCTGGCCCATAGCCGCATACCACAACTAAAATGATAAACAACAATCCACAACAAACTAGTCCAGGAAAACGAAAAACAACGTATGTACAATATACAATCAGGCAATAGCCAATACATGAAAACAATGTAAAATAAACAATGAGACGCTAAAGATTTAACTGACAAAACAATGCTCCAGGTAGAACAGCAAACGCTATTGTTATTATCAAAGACCACGCTACTGGTCCGACCTCGCAAGTTCAATAATTGTCATACTTCATTGTAAGAAAGTCATTATTTAACTCCTGCTTTGTTGTTCCATGGTCACTAGCTTTGGTACTTTATCTGAAACCAGATTTGAGCGTATTTCACGATGATGAGGATAAATAACTATGTGGCGAAACAGCTTGAAAATTGTTGGAAATGGGCAGCCTTTGTGCCCTGACGAGCAATTGTTGTACTTCAATCAAGTGCGCAAACTGTATCAAGGTGACAAAAGTACGTGAAGATCGTTGATTTCAGCTTACTACAGACTATGCTATATACTGACTACTGACTAATTCCGCTCATATAAAATAAATTATGCGACAGATATACGAATGAAATTTGGTATTCAGCACTCTTGACGTTTGGGGAGGCATTAACTAAAAATATTGCATATTTATTCTGTGTGTTGGGAAAACGCCACCGGTGATCAAAATAAGCATTACTCGTTATTAGTGTTAACGAGTAACAATGCAAACGGACTGCCAGAAATAATCGGCAACACTTCATTGTCGATAAAATGCACGCGCATGCATGCATGGCTTCGGTCTACTAAGCTCTTAATAAATCCGCAGTCCGCGCTACTTATTGTTGATGGTTGAATGGAAATCAGCAAACGCTTTTAATTTATATGATTGAAGTCTTCATTCCAGCGAAACTAAAAAAAAAATTAATATCTCCGTTCGTATTTAATACTTTTCGACCAAACTTGGCCAGATAATAGATAAATGGGCAGTAGCAAAAATAAAACGGCCAAAAAAAAAAGAAAAAAAAGTGATATCTAAAACAATACCCACAAGGGTGAAAGAACCCGCCAGGTTCCAGCAAATCAAAGTAGTGATATCAGAGCCAAAAAGGCTGCCAACTAGTTGCTACATTAGTTGCCAAGCTAATCCCACCGACTATTACCTCACACGTTAAATCAAAAACTTGACCATTGCTACCGATAGTAGCAATGGTCAGGTTTTTTATTTAACCTTTGATCTAATGCTGGGTGGGATTAGCTTGGCAACTAATGTAGTAACTTGGTGGCAGCCTTTTTGGCTCTGATATCACTACTTTGATTGGCTGAAATTTGGTGGGTTCTTTCATCCTTGTGGGTTTTGTGTTAGTTAAAAATCAACTCATCCAGTTTTGTCGGGCAGATGACCAACCAGGAGCGGTTAACGTTCGTTAAAACCCTTTGCACCCTTTGAAGTCATCGAAGACTTGCAAAACAACTGGAAGAAGAAAATACAACTAATTTCATGCTCAATGAATCTTTGGACTCAATACACGATTGCAAAAAAAACGACCCAGGGGTAAATTGTTTTTAAAAAGAGTAGGGAAGATGGGGAGGGGGATAGCGGGGGAGGGGGAGGGGGAACACCCTCCAGTGAAGGAAAATTGTTTGAAGACTCGATACAAAAATTGAAAAAGTAAGAACGAGCCTACTGAAGGGCATGAGCTGAGTGAGTGAAGCGAACGAACATTAGCGTTTGGTATCCACAAGTAAATCAGGCGTCGTTGGGGTTCACTAAGCATAGCCAAAGCAAAGAAGGCTTATTGAATGACATATTTATTTCCGAAACGCAGCCTTTGGAAGCACAGTTGAAATCTTTCAAAATGTAATTAAAACGTAAAAAGCCAATAAGGTTCACAAGTATACAATTAAACAAGCGGCTATAGCGACTGCCTAGTCGCACCGGTCTTCTGTACAGTTCCTCCACTTCCAATGTTGAGGCGCACACCTCTATCATGCACTGCAGCAGCTATCTCTATTATTAAAAAGCTAACAAAAGTGCAAACGACTGTGGAAAAAGTATCGTGTTAGTAATAATCAGCAGGCGTTGGGGGCCTACGAAAACGTCTCACACAAAGCTAAAATCAAAATTAGGTCTGAAAAGGAACTCTTTGAAATTAGGCCAGCATCTTCGGCCAAATAAAATCCAAAACAATTTTACCAATATGTCAAAAAACACGAGTAGGTATTGGGCCACTAAAAAATAAAAATAAAAATAATGAACTTACTGAAGACTGTCGTATCATGGCAAGTATATTTTAAATATCACTTTTCAGGACAAATTTGCACTTAAACCTCAAAATCCTCGCACGATGCCATTTGTTAAACGGGACGGAAAGCCAATGGGCTCGAAATTGGTTAACGAAATACGGATGCAAACCTATTTACGTTGCCTTTTGGACTTATATGTCAGACTGACTGAGCGGGGAATCGAACCCAGGACCTCTGAAATCAAAGGACAAGGCCCTACCGCTAAGCCAGACTGACACATGCCATTTGTGGCGAAACCCCGGGGTTTGCATTCCACCACTTATTTTTACAGAAAATTGTATTCTTGAGGCTATTTCATCCTTAACCCCCTCTAAAGCTGCTGGCCCGGACGCTATTCCTGCAGAATTTTTAATCAAATACCAGCTTAAACTGTCTCCCGTTTTGGCATATTGCTTCAATAGGTTCTTGGTTGATGGTTTCGGCCCCCCTGCGTGGCTACACGCCTATATTACACCTATATTTAAACAATGATCACGTCAAGATCCCAGTAATTGTCGCCCCATTAGGCCCTCTTTGTTAGGACATAGGGCCTTAGGGCTTCGGGCAGATGACCAGGAGTGGTTAACGCTCGTTAAACCCTTTTTTACCTCTTTGTTAGGCAAACTCTTTGAATCTATTCTCAATAAACATATTTTAAAACTTGTGGAGGAGTGGAACCTCTTAAACTCAGCACGGTTTTAGACCCAACTACTCAACAATTACTAACTTACTATCCGTTTATGCTAACATTTGGAACGATCTTGATAAAAATATTCTGGTGGATGTACTCTATTTGGACATTGTGAAGATCCAAATTTCAAATTGGATCTCTTAAATGGCTAACAAATGACACCCAAACAGTAGTAATTGGTGGTATGCACTCCGGCACCGGTCAAGACTCCAGTGGGATCGTTCAAGGTTCCGTCCTCGGCCCACTTCTTTTCCTGTTATACTTTGATGATTTTGGCAACAATATTAAACATGCACTAAATAAATTTGCGGATGATACTAAACTAGGGGTAGGCCTGGATAAGTCTGACTCTCATACCAAATTTCAACATAGTCTGGACCTACTGTATAATTGGAGCTGCACTTGGGAATTGTCGATCAACCCGGACAAATCTGTTATTATGCATTTCGATCATCGCAACCCCCACTACCAATATTACTGGGGTCCTTCAAACTTAAAATCTGTTACACAAACCACTGATCTAGGAATCGTTATCGACACTACTCTCCAACCCGCTGCTTATGTTACGCGCATTATTGTCAAGGCAAATGCACTAACTATTAACCGCACTATCACCTCTAGGCATCCCCAGGTTTACCTGAAATTCTACCTATCAATAATTCGGCCGATATTAGAATATGGGGTTGATTTCTGGCGCCCGTATTTCAAAAAAGATCTATCTGCACTTGAAAAGGTTCAGAGGCGAGTTACCAAAAAAGTTCTTTGGCTATATAATTTGGCATACGAAAAAACGTCTTAAAAATTAAACATCCTTTCTCTGTGGTGGCGATTTAATCATGGAAGCCTAATTACTATCTACAAAATTCTTAACACTTAACTACGGGGGCCCTGAGCTCAAGAAACACCTTAAAATGCAATCCTACACCGCAACGCGTGGACATCCTCTTAAACTTGAGTTTTTTTTCCATGAACACGAGTGGGCGCGCCATACATTTTTTCTCGTCTTTTGCCAATTTGGAGTGCCCTCCCAGCCTCTGTGGTTTTGGCCCCCTCCACAAACTCCTTCAAGAACCGACTCGATAGCCATATTTCCAACCACCAACCCCACATCTTTACACACTACCTTGACTAGGACACCCAGTGTGTTTGTTTCCCTAATTGTTTACGTTGGTTAAGTAGAATTGATATATTTTCACTAGGATATATATATATATACTCTACATGGTACTGTATTACTACAAAAGTCACTTCTAGTAACTTGACTTGGAACTGAACAAAATGTAACTGAAACTGTGGGTTTTATATTTACATATTTATTTAAGACTAACCCATTATAAAAATTAGAAATGTCAAAATACTATTTTTGCAAAATGTTAGGGAAACTGTCGGTTTTTATATTATATAACGATAAATCCATTTTGGGGCAGTGCCCATTGTTGTTGGTTATTAATATATTATGTCTACCTTGTTAACTTTTGACTATTTGTTTTTGTGCTTTACTAATTTGCTATTCCTGCAACCGCAATCATGTAATGCCATCGTTTTGGCGCTTTGATTTTGATTATTAAAGTTAAAGTTAAGTTATACTAATCTAAAAGCAGTAGCCATCACATTTGCCGGTTAAAAATGTGTTAGCTTTTAGGCCTGTTTTACATTTTTAGGCGTAATTGTCAGCTTTTAGGCCTAATTTTAACCAACAGTTTTAATTTCTGAAGTACAGCTAACGGAGATGTGGATTGTATACCAAGCCTATTTTTGCAACACGGTGCGTCTTCAGGCACACAGTTACAGTGTTACAACGTAACGCAACGTAGCCTATATAGATCAGTGGTAGTAGGGAAGTAACGAGAGACGCTGTTGATGAAGCCAACAGCGACCCGTAGCAACTTGACGTTGCCATGGTAACATGCTTTTATCCCCAATTTTCATTTTTTTGGCCTAATTTTAAAAATGCTGTTTTAAATTCGTAGGTAGAAGATAGGCCTAATGGAGAATTTGGTTTCTCGGTAAGCCTATTCATTCATGCAACAATGCGAAGAGGCTATTTAAACGAAGCTAAAATCCATTTGTTTTTATTGAGGATTTTAATTTAGGATTTTAATTCGACGATCAAATGTTATTATTTAATTTAGTTACGTCGACGAAGTCTATTAGCAATGAGGAAGTAACGATGTTTTAATTTGCCATGTTATTTAACTAACTTCTCGCACTGAATCTAACGTTGTAAACAATGGTCGTCAATATCTGGTACCGTTGCGAAGTTGAAAAAGGCGACGGACGGACGGACAAAGTCGTTGCAATAGTCTTCTCAGCCAGTACGGCTGTATACAGAAGACTAAAACGGACGTTTCGAGTCGGATGCGACTCTTTCTCAAGCTACACTTAGGCCTACCACTAGGGTTTGCAAAACCGCTCGGTAAAATCACAACGCACAACGAAATCATACAATTTTTTAAAACCAACAATTGTTGGAGATCCACATTTTCCGATCACGAGTTACGGCTTTTTATGCGGAGCAGACAAACATAAAGCGAGCCAGTGTAGAGCGTGTGCTAAAATGAGATAGAAGCAACTTAGTTTGGTGTAGCATGGGCATGCGCATGAGAGACCAAACCGTATCAATATTGCAAACGGTGCATCCAACACCTCCCCCTTGCGTAGCACGGGCTTAAGCTAGTAAAAATATAAAAGCTGAAAAGTTCAAGCCAAAATAACACAATACACTTTGGATTAACCCATGAAAACGATAAAATTCAAAGCACAATCAATTTTAAAAATTAAAGGAGTTAAAACAAGTCTTAATTGTTCCGCCAAAACTTTTTAAGTGGATTTTCTTCAGTTCACATCCAGGAAACGCCTGGCAGATTTGCATCCCTATTCGTACTTTCTTAGCATATTCTTACCTCACTGGGTTCTGCGAATCGTTTTTATACTTTTGACAAAACAAGCCTTTTAACTTTCTGGTAAAGTTTTTTAAGCACAAAAAAGGCTCTTAAGGCCATAGCAAATGTAAGAAAATTGAGTTGGTAGCAGTAAACAGGTGTTGAGCAAGCGCCCGCAGGCTTACAATTAAAACGGGTGGTGGGGAGGAAGAGGGGGGGGGGGGATTGAGGCTTAATGGCGCGTCGACAAC
>JAHWFP010059865.1:42438-87508 GCA_023313725.1 Lithobius niger | reverse complement strand
AGACAACAGAAACTGCCGCACTGGCCGCGCCATCGGCCTCCAACAATCATCCCAAGTAATGCAACAATCATCGGTATTCAACTGTACAAGACATTGCAGTAGTTCAGCGTGACGGCAAAGCATTGTGTGAAGTTGTATCTTGAACAAGAGTTTAGCACATTCCAGGGCCCCAGGTAAAAATAACACAGGGGTATACCACCAGGGATTTCGTAGCAATAGACAACAATAGCCAACCGGAAAAAAATTATTCCATGTTGGAAAATCTCTAAGTTGGTGTTTCCACCTGGGGTGTAACACACAGAAAGTTGTGTGCAATGAAAGCAGGATGCTATTCACCACTGAATACAGTGACGATTCCGAACTGTCGGTGACATTCTGTGTAGCAAGGTACATGATGGCGTAGTATGAATTTTAGAACTAGAAAAAAACTTCTGTTGTGCATGCATGAAACGTAAAATGAACTTGAAGCAAATGCAAAATGCTCGTTGCATGTCCTAATATCAGCAATATAATTATTTTCAAAAATCTGGTCCAGTCTATTTATTGAGATCACTTTACCTGCTTTGTTTTGGTGAGTGATGCTTTAACCAGCATGTTTTTGTTTGGCTTACCCGCAAAAGGTTAAGCACATGTAAATGCTTTCCATTTAACAACGATTTCATTTTCTTCAGCAACTGATGTAGACATTAATTTCATGAAAATAAATTGTTGGTAAATCATCATGTCCTTGTATAAATTTAGCTTGTATGTTTAGCTTTAACTATTTACATCAGCCTAGCCAACGGGATTCAAAGAACCTAGCCGATCTTGCTACGTTATGTTTCGGAATAAAAAAAAGGGTTTAACGAGCGTTAACCACTCCTGGTCATCTGCCCGAAGCCCTAAGGCCCTATGTCTGCAACAGCCAGATTCCCAGGCGGTCACCCACCCAAGTATAAATCCAGCCCAATGCTGCTTCACTTCGGGGATCTGACGAGAACCGGTGTTTCCAGAACCGGAAAGGATCTGACGAGAACCGGTGTTTCGGAATAGAAAAGTAGCCAACAATGTTTCAGACTAATTCACTTAGTGACCCGTTATTTCCCTTATAGGAATTGTTTTTTTGTTTTTTTTTTATTAGCATTGTAGCTATGGAGACCTATAGCCTAACAAGCCAACCAAATTTCGATATATTCAAGGAATTATTATCTTATATGATTAGAGCAATATGGCGTTCTATTTCTGAGATTCGAAGGATGGATTCCCAACTTAATACAGATGGAAACCTATTTCTCTTACCTTGTTTATTTTGGACTAGTGGAAAGCCCAAACGCCCTGAAAATTACGGGCTCCACTACCTACGCAGTATTACCAAATGAGACACCAAGGCAAGTCTTCTACCTTCTTACACCTAGCATCCTACTAAACCCTATTAATTTGCTTGACAGAAATTACACAACAGCTATTTTACTTTGTAAATAGTTCTCTGAAAACGACATTTTGTTTGTCAATACTGCATCTTTATTTTAAACTAATTTCCGTTGTTATGGGCCGCACATTTGTCTGTTACTGGACACGTTGAATGCATTGTTGGAAGCCTATGGTTTTTTATTTGCTCCTTTATAACCTACAGAAGCAGAAAAGGACGTTAATTCGACTATTTCCATTTTTTTTTACTTTCCTCCACACTCCCTCTCCCCGTCTTTTCCTCTCCTTCCCTCTCCTGACCCACCCTTTCTCCCTTCTCTCTTCCCGTTTCCTCCCCTATTCTTGCCTGCTCCTCCCTACTCCTCTCTTTCCCTTTCCCATATCCCGTCTAATCCCTAACTCTCCTCTCCGTCTTCTTCCCTCTCCTCCTCGTTTCAAGCTTATACTTTTGTCTCTTATATTTGTGTGGGATGTATATTGTGCACCCTAATTTAAAGCTCTTTTTGCTTTGACTTCTGTTTTGTTTTATGCTATTTGGCATCCATGCCCCACATTTTCCGTATTACAGCGTTATACCAAGCGATTCTGTACTCCATTTAAGCTCTGATAAAAGAAACAGACAAACCCGCAACAACGGTCTCACATGCAGTGATTGTTACTCAACTCAATTTACATATATAATACGGAGCAGGCGGCCAAGTCACCAGCCACGCCATTCCGTCGTACCATCAAGTACCCCACCCTGTAGTGCCTTTGTTAACGGTATTCGCCTTCAAATTCGGGTTGGGCCACTTTTCCAACGTCTTCAAACAGATGGCGCCGCTTACCAAACCTGCCATTGCGCCGTCTGTTGGCGGCCTTGGACTACAAGTTCGGGATATAACACTTTTTCCAAAGTCTTCGAAGAGATGGCGCCACTTACCAGATCTGCCACACCGTTTTGGGGTTCGTTTTTTGGTATTGTTGTGGTCCCAAAGTGGCCAACAAAGTTTTAGTCGCGTAGACTGTGCCATTGTCGGCGTTTATGCTAAAAAAAAAAAAAAAAAAATATCAAAACCAGAGACGTCTCTTTAACCAACACTGGGTGGACACGGAAACCCGCCCACAAAGGGCGGGTTTCCGTGTCCACCCAGTGTTGGTTCTGTATTTCCAACTTTCGTCGAAATAATTAATTGTTGATGGATACAACAGTAGTGATCAGACTAATGTTGACTTTGGAAAAGTTACTAATAAATGCCGCGACATTTATTTTTATTTCTTGCAAAAAATATCGATGCGGGAGGGTCTGAGAACCATTTTTTTTTACTTTGCCTGGCCTAACACCAAACAAAACATTTAATTAAATTTCAAATGTCAAAAATTAACTGTTACAAAAATAAGCTCTTTTTTTTGTTGACTAATTATTCCTACTTCCGGCAGGCTAGGACTGACGACCATCTTGCGCTCTGTTTACATCGTCTGACCGTACAGTGGAGCTTCAACTGAAAACGAAATTAAAGCAGCAGATTTCAGCAGTTTCTCCAACGAAAAGAAATTTGGGTACTTTAATCTTAACACCTACCAAATGAAATGCATGCTTAAATCTTTTAGAAATAAAATTCAAAAGTGAAATACGCCCAGGCACTTGAAAGCGCTCCAAGCATTTGTTAATGAATGTCTACGAACAGTTACGAAGTGTATTGTATCTACGCAGGTGCAGGCACTAGGTGTGGAATGCGGGGAGCTACCGGTAGACCTCCGGGCATGGGAGCTTCTTATTACTCTATGCATGCGCAACTTCGGCTGTGGTGAGAGGGATTTTGGTGGATTATGGAAGTTGTACGAGAAGGCAAGGAGTGTCTTAGGAGAGGCGCCTGGTGGTGTCTCTCTGCTTCACCAGATCTCTGGAGGTGCTCAGTGTGTCTAGTTGATGAAACTCCTGAGCATGTCCTCTGGCACTACGGGAAGTATGTCGCAGCAAGGGTGTTGTTGGCTCCCTGGTTGCCACGACGCAGGAATTACTATCAGTAGAGAGTGGTGACCGACCATACATCCGGCTGAAGATGGTCGCGAAATTTTGTCGCGTAGCGGGGATTGATGTGTAGTGGGGATTTGTGCACTTCTGTTTCCTCAGGTTTCTTTACAATGTACACGGTGGAGGTTTGGAAGTCACCAATGTGGCAGAGATGACAGGCTGCGCGGTGCTGCAGTGTTGCTGGTATTGGGTAGAAGAGGAGTGACTAGGTGTCCTGGTGAAGTGACCTCCGGACTTTTCCCATATGGAGTCTGTGCTTTCAGTGCTGGTGTAGTGAGGCTTGCTGGAACTTTCCGTAAATGGGAGAGAGAAAGCAGGCCACTCCTGGGTGCACAGTTCCATGGTGATTGTGCCGAGCGTGCAGTGTGTCAAGTGTAGTGCAGTGTAATGCGTTGTAGTGCAGTGTAAAGTGTAGTGTAGTGTAGTGATGTGCAGTGTACGGTAAGATGTAAGTAGGGGTGCAGAGGGTGTATGTATAACCATAGATGGAGCGTACGGCTCTGGGCCATGGCTCCGAATAAATTAAGTCGACAGATCCGTATGAGAAGGGAGATCACACTATTTGCTTACTGAATGTGCCCATCAAGCACAATGGGAATACGGGCAAGTGCTGCTAGAGGTGGATGTTTATTGGGTGTTAATAAACTTATAACCAAACAGGTGTTAATAAATGTATAACCAAACAACAGGGGGGCAGCGGAAAAAGGCCGGGAGTTATACAGACTCGACACTGATGAAGGGTGGTCTGGAAGGGCCTGGCAGGGAGCGGGGGAGGGCAGGTTGAGGGGAACAAATTTAAAAAAGCCAAGATGCACTGGAGGGCGTGCAGTGGGGTGGGGGGGGGGGGATGGCAGGGTGTTTGGGAAGTGGGATCAAACACCGGGGATGTCGCGGAAGGGCGGGGTAGCATACAAACCCTACACTGGTGGAGGTCGTGCAATGGGTTACAGGGGCAGTCGGGGCAGGCTGGGGATTGTGGGTAGGTGTGGGTGAGAGAAACTGAAATCACTATTTAGTTTACTAACACGACGAATCACCAGGAGAGGCTAAATCCACGAAATTTAACCCACGTGCAGCATGCACGGGTCCAGCAAGTTTTCTATATTTGAGAGCGATAGTCACATGGACCATCTTCCCTATCACACAACAGGACAAATCAGAACAAATAAAAACTAATCAGACAAATCGGAACAAAGCAAACAAGAAAACAAATCAACCAACGTAGTTGTCACATACGACAGAGTCTGCGTAGAATGCTGCCTCTGCCCGGAATACCTAGAAATTATGCCAGCGTCCTGAGTGAGGGTACACTCCTAGTAAAGAGAGTGAGTCTAATTCCAGGCCCTGAAAATAACGAGGGTGCGGGAGTCGTATTGTTTTGCGAAGAAAGTGGTCCCTGGTCTCCTCTTCGTCACCGCATTCGCAGCCTCTACGAAATAAATACGTCTTTATATTGTACTAGCAGTCGTACACGGATTCACCCCCGGTGTTTTATTCGTTCTGAGTTTTGTTTCATTGCGTTCATCCACTGTGTGGTTTGAAGGTAATATTACCTGCTCGATGTAACAGGTAATATTCTTTCTGTAATATTGCCTCTTTCCTACGATCCTCTCATTCCCATCTTCCTTCCCTCTTTTCTCCCATTCTCACCCTCTCCGCTCCCGTTCCTTCCTTTTCTTCCCTTTGCTAACGTAGTTAAATTTGGATGGGTAATTGAATTAAATACTGCCCCTCCCCTTCTTGCAACATTTGGCAAAAATTGATTCGTTCTCTATCCCAAGCCCCCCAAAATTAACTATTAGGATCTGTTAATGCGTAATCATATGCTAACAGAAGCGCTGCCCACACACGGGCATGCCCCATTCAGCCCGCCTCTCCCTCCCTGTACTCCCAGTTTATGGCTTTGGCTTCAGCGGTCCATACCGTGTGGAAAATAACTGTCCTTCGTGCATGACGTCATTTAATACTTGCAGCTGAGACGACCACGCAGAGCAAATTTGAATTTGAATTTTATTAGAGCTGTGGCCCTTAGCCAAGCGCTCTAAAGAAACTACAGAACCACAAAACATTATATATATTTGCTTTTATTGGGGCCGCGACCCGTAGTCATGCGCCCACAGCAAACAACACACCAACTACAACCAACCAATACAACCAAACGACCAATACAACCAACACATCAAATTAGTCCTCTTAACTGACTGAACAACAAAACAAGTCGAGGCAACAATGTACTAATTTCAACGTCTCGCACGTTCGCCCTTTTTTTTATTGTAGGGGTTTTTCTTGTCATCGTTTTTGTACAGCATTTTCTTTTTGTTTGCCCTCACTGGCAGTTCCTATGCCACAAGTACCTGCAGCGGTTTGCCGTTCAGGACGATCTACAGCAGGCCCTTGGGACGCCTCCTCACGCACCTGGGTCGCTTGTTCGACTGCATGCCGTGGCCAAGTTTTGTTAATTGACGAATCGTATACGATATGACTAGTCAGTAATAATTTTCATGTTCTGGTGTCGTAACAGGGGTGGCAGTACTAATCTAGAAACACGCTAGTGTGTCGCCGCCAAGTAACAGTAGATCATCCCATTGTAGACATCCGATTGTTAAAAATTGATTGTTAATGATAAAAAGGCGTCTCACTAGCAGACATGTGTCTGTTAACTGTAAGCAACTGAATGCATATTTTGGCATGTTGAGGATAAATCCCAATGCGACAGAAATGTTTCAAATTGTGGAAAATGTAAGGGGAAGGGTCAGAGATTAAGAAAAACTAAAATTTAAAGGATGAGTGTCCACCAATCATAGAGAAAAAGATGCGTCAATAACGTTGTTTTTGTGTTACTGTATAGCTAGCTAATACGATTTTTCCCATGTTAAATCCCATAGACTTTTTGCTCATGGCTAGCGCAAAATTGCACAATTTTTGCACACGGATGCTTGGTGATCTGAGGATGGTCCTTTTGTTGGTTTGGGGGTTGTAGGGGTCAGGAAAAATGCGTGGGAGGGTTTTTAAATTTGCTACCGGCGAATTTAAATTTCGTTTCTTTTCCAAGTTGCAACCAAAGATTTTAAGCAACAATGGCTTGAACAATCAAGACTGGTCCTTAGATTTATTGTAAATGCCTGGACGAACTAAAAACTGAACTGTAACGAAGGACAAAACAAAGAAACATTAACGTTGCCGTGGATTGCGTAAGAATAAAGGGATGCACGTTAGATGATGGTTACGCAACAATACGAGCATACACGAGCTAATGGGTTTTTTGTTAATAACCCCCCCAAAAAATGCTTCGCGTTCTGCTGTTTTAGTAACAGCGACCTTCGGAGGTTTCTGCATGACTAAATGTGAACGAAATCTTGAAAAATTAGGGGAAGTTGCAGGGATAAACAAAACAACTGAAGGGGATGCGCTGATTGAGTGAGCGAAGCGAACGAAATCAACGATTGTTAGTCAGTGTGTGCAAAAATGGGATTGAAGCATCTTAAACAGACGGTGTAACCTTATGTACGTTCACAGTCCTATGAAAGTTGTGATATCCACCCAAAACAAAAACTGGTAGAAAAACCCCCCAAGTTTCCAAAATCGGTCAGCCTTTGAAGGTAGTAATATCATTCCACCAGGGAAAGGCCGCTAAGGTTAATCCAATTAGCCAAGTTAATCGCACCGAATAATACTTTGGACGTTAAATGAAAATTTTAAGATTGCTACCGCTAGTAGCAATCTTCTAGTTTTCATTTAACTTTCGAACTATTAATATGTGTGATTAACTTGGCTAATAGGATTAACCTTGGCGGCCTTTCCCTGGTGGAATGATATCACTCCCTTCAAAGGCCGACCGTTTTTGAAAACTTGGCGGGTTTTTCTACCAGTTTTGGTTTTGGGTGGATTAGGTTAAGTTTCATTGACACAGCGTAGCATCTATCTTACATGTAAGTGTTGATGCAGTTGTTGGTTTGTTGTTGCTGGTGTAGATTTATTGTTGAATTGTTTTGTTTGTTTGTTTGTTTGGTTTTGTGTAAGTGTTGATGCAGTTGTTGGTTGTTGTTGTTACTGTAGATTTATTGTTGCTTTGTTTTGTTAGTTTGTTTGTTAGGTTTTGTAGTTTCTTCAGAGCGCTTGGCTAAGGGCCACAGCTCTAATAAAATTCAAATTCAAATTCAAATTCTTCAGAGCGCTTGGCTAAGAGCCACAGCTCTAATAAAATTCAAATTCAAATTCATCGTTTTTGCTATTTGCCTTATAATGTAAGATTGTAGCCAATTGGTATCCGATTTGGAAGACAGCATCAGTAGAGTAAACGTATATAAACGGCTATATTATATATATGTGATTAAAGCCGTCTCACCAGCAAAACTAAAACTATTAATTTCTCCGTTCCTATTCAATATATTTCGGCCAAACTTGGCCAGATAGTATACAGGTATGGGAGGTATACTATTTATGCCAACTTTTACACAATTCCATGCAAGAATAAAAGTACGGAGCCACACGTAAATTTGAAAATTTGTTGTTGTTCTGGTTCTTGTTCTTGTTCTTGTGTGACATGGTTTCAGAAAAAAACTACAGCACTTACAAAAAAATCTTAAACATGATCTAAGCCAGAAATTTCCCTGGGCTTCATCCTCACAGAGACCACTTTTTCGATTGGTGGAGCAATTCCAGAGTTACGGTACCCTGAACGGTAATTTTGATTGTTTTACATTGTTTTAACCATTGTAATTAGGGAACAATGCCACACAGCAAACTCCAGATCCATTTATTTATTTATTTATTTATTTATTTATTTATTTATTTATTTATTTATTTATACTACGAGAGCTCTATACAGGCCTTACCCTATGCGCTCTATACCGGCCTTGCCCTATGCGTTCTTCGTACACGTGTTATGTCTTTGCTATAAAGTTGATTGTTGAAGGGCAAAACAAAATGGCTGAGGATGTTGATGAGCTCCTTCATGAACTGAGGAAATTGAAAGTAATCACACAGTAAATCAATTTTGGTGTTGTATCTGATGCGACCATTTTACAAGTTATGAGGGTCGCACAGAAACGAGGTATTAGTGAAAAGCGAGTGAGGGAGTTTGGGGTTGACACGGTGATGAAGAATGGGGCTTTTGGAGAAAAACAAAATGGTGGTTTGAACGAGTGTGCAGCAGCAGCAGGTGCAGTAACAGATTCTCAGGGTGAAGCAGGTGATCAAAGGGCCACAGTGCAAATAGGAAACAAACTTTTCAGTGCAGCAGTGGCTGGAAATGTGGAAACAAGGACGATCTGGGGAGAAAGTGAAAGTGGTGATAGAGGCGTTGTGGGCTCAGATGTGGATCGTGGGCAACAGAAGTACTCAATGTAGTCATGCCAAGGTTAGTGGTGCTGATATGTGAACCGGCTGGCAGGCCATACCCAGTCACTCAAGTATACTTGGCTGTAGAGGATGTTATAGGTGCGGAGGAACTGGTGGCGGTTGGCACGCTATGGATGAGCCATGCTTTCGAGGTAGAGGTGTGTACACGAGCAGCCAAGCAGAAGTTGTTGGAGGCCAGACTAAATATAAATGGATACCCCGTAGAAGTGCACGATCTTCATGAACAGACGGTTCAAGCGCGGCTCCTCTGGCTGCCACGAGGTATTACAGCGCAGGAAGTTGCAGCGGGTCTAGCGCGCATCGCGGTGTTAGAGAGCCATGCATTAGAGAAGTTGCTTCTGCGAGGCAGACCTGTATGTGAGACGACGGTCCGGCACGTCATGTTGCGGCTACGTGAAGGTTACACGATTGAAGATGTTCCTGATGTGGTCTCAATTAAAGGTGTTCCTACGCTGGTTACATCAGCCGCATCCCAATCACTCTGCCACAGTGATAGAGACCACCGTTTGACAACGGGCCAGCGCATCTGTATGGAAAGCACAGGGATGACCTACGGGCTGTGTTCACCCCTAGCCTCACGAGCCATGCCATCAGCAAGGACATCACTCGGGTTATCGGAGTGGCCCCTCACCCAATTAAATTGCACGTGACTGTTGCGCAATGCTACCCAAAACTTCCAGAGAATTGTGTAAAGCAACAGATCCTCAACATCCAATCGCTCACACGCCGAGCGAAGGAGCGTGTGGCTTGCCATGGAATCCGTGTAGAGCACGAATGAAGGCAGCTTTGCATCAATTGCCACATCCATTGCCACCGAAATGGCCATAGTGTACTCGATGTGACCATTTCTACCTGCTGTTTTACCGTAATCCTTAGCGATGGAACTGCAACTCCGACTCTTCCTCGCATACCCTTGGCATGAAAAGAGGCATCACAAAAGATTGTGCCGTCTGCAGTTCTACCCGTAAAAACTTGCAACACCTCGGGACACCAGGTTCATGGACTGGGCGCCCGTGCTTTGGCCACAGACAGATCCCGCCCCGAAACTGGCTGTAGGAGAGAGATTCCAACTCCAGCTTCCCCAAGTATGCTCCTAGCTCTGTCTTCCAAAGCGCCATAGTCCGTAAGGATTCGACCCACCGGATCTGCCGGGCCTCGACTCAGGTTGCGAAGACACAGCGCAAAAAGCAACTCTTTAGCTCTACCCTCAAGGGGTGGCTCATTGCACTACACCCACAGTGCCTGAACCGAGGTGGAGGCCATGCAACCCGAAACTACCCTCAGTCCTACATTTAGCGCCAATTGTAGCGTCTTCAGATGGTTCTTGGAGCCAGCTAGAAAAGGAAGGTGATAGTCTACAACTGACCTCACAAAAGTCCTGTACGCCGCTAATAGCGTCCCTCTCCTCACATATTTGCCTACACAACGAGTTCGCATCACTGCAGTGCACGCCAGCACCTTCCCTTTCACTCTGGTCACGTCACTGGACCAATCTAGAGCAGCATCCAGGACTGCTCCAAGATATTTCACACTAGCTTTCGGTCGGATCACTTGATCACCAACTCGCAACTCCACCTGATTAACTGCCACATTCACAAAGCGTGCAAACACAACAGCCTCCGTCTTCACCGGGGCTAAAAGCAAGCCTCTCTCACCTAGATGCTGCTGAATATCGTCAAGAGCATGCTGTGCACTCACAGTCATCAGATCCAGTCTATCTCCAACAAACCACACAGCCACATCGTCCGTGTAGCAGACAATGTTTGCCACCGGTCCAATTTTGACCAACACCTCATTGATGACTACTGCAAACAGTGTCGGACTTAAGCAACTTCCCTGGGCAAGCCTTCTGACCAACAACCTGCAACCCTCGTCACAAACGTCCTCACACCGAAAAGCACCACTATGTGTCAACAAGCTTCCTACTCACACCCATGCACAGCAGAGAAACTTTGACCCACGAAATGGACACAGTGTCATAGGCAGCCTTGATGTCCAGAAAGACAGCCAAGACAACCTTGCCCTGCACCCATGCCTCTCGTATGCTAGAGAGTAGGAACAGCACGGCGTCCTGCACACTGCGACCCGGACGCTATCCAAACTGAACCCTTGCCAAGCACTCATAATACTCTAGGTACCAGCTTAGATGCCGAATCACCATCCGCTCATACACCTTCCTGATGCAAGACAACAGAGCAATCGGCCGATAATTCATTACTTCCGACCTGTTGCTCCCTGATTTGTGCACCGGCACCAAGATGGTAAACATCCAGGATGGTGGTGCTGACACACCATCAATTACCTGTTGGAACAGGGACACCAGGGACCGTTGGTCATCTTTAGACTGCTGCCGTATAATTTCATACCCACACTCCATCAATGCCCACCGCACTGGAGTTCCGACATTGCTTTAGGGATGCAGTAAACTCACTGTAGTCCCATGGCACGTCCCCAACTTGGGAAGCAGCAATAGTCTCTAGCGTAGAAGGCACGGCCCCCACTGCAAGGCGTCTGCCATCCACTCTCCACGCAGAACTTCACGATTTCCAATGGTGCCAGCCGAGCTATACACCCATCTCTGCGCCACTTTTGACCTGCTGCAACCTAACGCTTTCCAGGCCTGCTGGAGCGAATGTGCCCCCGCAACCTCTTTGCAGAGACGCTCGGCATACGATGCCTTTTCCTGCCCCAGAATGTAATGCGTTTCCGCAGCTACACCACAATATGCCAAACAGCGCTCTTCGCTAGGAACCCGCTTCCACCGTCGGTAAATTGTTGTCTATCTTTCACTGCCACCGTACACTTACCTGTCTACCATTGTGGACGATCACGCTTGGCTAAGTCTAGACTCCTCTTCAGTCGCCCAGCGTGAATGCTTACCCAATCTCCGAAAATCCCATTTCCAACCACCGGTCGCCGCCGCTGTTGCTGAGGACAGGCGGAACTGCGTCCCAGCACCAGTTCGGGCCCAGACTCAACTCGTCGACGTGGACAAAGGGCCACCGGGAAGTGGTCACTACCCCGGAGATCGTCGGAAACCTCAAACGAAAAATTCGCTGAGATGCTGCGCGAGCTCACAAAAAAAAATCCAGAACTGACTCTTGCACCCTGTCTTGCTGCCATCGGATAAACATTAGTGTGCCATCATGCATGATCGTCAAGTCCTGACCGGCGATAACACTCTCTAACCTTCGACCACGAGTGTCAATCTGAAGCGACCCCCAGTCATAGTGATGACTATTAAAGTCACCACCAATAATTACCGGAGACGCAAATTGCCCAAACCAATTATTCCATTCGGCCACAATTGGGTTGCCTGTCACATGCACAAAAATCATTGTGACCCATTGCACAGCCATATACACCTTAACTGCCACCGCGTCTATTCCCGTCGCAAGATTAGCAACTGGAAGAAACTGGTATAGTACTGTCCATTAAATGAAAACCTCAACCTTGACTCCCGAGTACACAAAGTCTGCCTCCCAGGCTGAAGCTTCGTATCCCTGCGTATTGTTAGACCTCTTGAACACTAACTATATCTGCATGCTGTAACATTAGTTCAACTTCGTGCAACTTGTGCTGAACTCCCCGCGCGTTCCACGACACAATTTTGAAATATGCAAACTCTGCGAATGCTATTGGGACCCTTACTACACTCCCCCGCCTCCGAAACCTCGTCCGTTCCACTACAACTTAAAATACTTTGATCATCTTGGACCTGCGACATGGGGACCCTGTCTGAAAGTGGCCCCTCAACTGCACACTGATTAGCTGCATACCCAAGGTCACTGACTACTTGCAAGCCTTCCGCTGGCAGAAATTCCTCCAATTCCACATTTCCATCGCTCAAGTTACCCTCTTCTTCGGGTTGATTCATGGTGGAATTCTTGTCTCGGGACTCACTGGTTGGCAATGACGTCGGAGTCGCCGTCTCGCCACTTTTCTTTCTCATCCGCTTACGCTTCAGCGGGGGAGTAAGCCACGGCCCATCATTATCCTTGCTCAGATTTTCTTGCTCTAGCTGCTTCGAGTTACTCTGCCGGCGCAAATTTTCCTCTGGGCGAGGTGCTTCTGGCTTGTCTGTTGCTGAAAACTAGTCGCCGCGGTAAGGCACGGTGCACTTGTACTCACGGACGACATCCCTAGACATGATCGCGCATCAGTGCGCGGCAGTTGTTGAGTACATTGCTGATGCTGTTGTTGTTGCTGTTGTTGCTGTTGCTGGGGCAGCTGCACTGCGCATGTCTGCGCGCCAGACTGTTGCTGTTGAACTGCAGTTGGCGTTCGCTGCGTTGCTTGCTGTACTCACTTGGCACGGGCCGCCACCATCAAGTGTGGGCAAAGATTGCATGGGTCGCACCAAACCCCGCACGTTACGCACTTCTAGGCCGTGCATGCACGACAATAATGCCAACACATTCTGCAATGCAAGCATTGTGGCGCGCGATCGCGGTGCACCCGAAATGTGCGGTGAGTTCTGCCATGGACAGTCTGTGTTTCCGAGATGCAAAGACTATTCCCAGGCTGAGGGTTCGTTATACGATGCTACGTGCACACTAGTTCCGGTTTGGATGGGTCAGCACACCAAGTTGGACAGTGTGCCTCGCAGATGAGATGCCAGAGCATGTCCTCCTGGCGTGTAGGAAGCATGCTCAGAAGTGGTTGCTTCTAGCTTGGATTTGCAGGACAGGGCGTGGTACATGAACTGTTGGCACTCGTGGATAACAAAG
Organism: Lithobius niger; assembly: GCA_023313725.1. Lineage (NCBI taxonomy): Eukaryota > Metazoa > Arthropoda > Chilopoda > Lithobiomorpha > Lithobiidae > Lithobius > Lithobius niger. The sequence goes on along the minus strand of JAHWFP010059865.1, from coordinate 73,996 downwards.
AGCCAATCACCAAGCTTCGTGCGATAGCTAGATTTGCTGTGAGGCGGGTGTCAGCATATAATTCCCTTGCTTCCACCCACTCTCCCTCCCTTTTCCCCTCCCCTCTTCCCTCCTCCGTTCTTATCTGTGTTCCCTAGTGCTCCTCAGTGCTTTCCAGTGCTGTGTGATGTGTGTTTCGCTGCAGCAGTAGTTCCATGGAAGAACAAGCGGTTGCACTGTGGCTCGCTGGCTTGCTGGAACTTTCCCTCCCTTGATGGGGAAGAGAAGGTGGGCCGGTTTGTGGAGAGTGCATCCGAGCAGGACAGGTAAGCAGTTGTGTGGTGGCTCACTGGAACTTTCCCTAGATGGGGAAGAGAAGGTGGGCTGATCTGTGGTTTAAGGGTGACGGGATATCAAGGTCGCGTGTGGCAAAGTGTGTGACGAAGACAGAGATAGACATGATGAGAGAGATAGACAAGATGTCACGAAACACAGGGACATGGAAGTAGTTGGTCAGAGCCGTGCTCGTGGGATGTGGTGGTCAGCAGCTGAGCTGTAGGAGATGCTGTTGGTAGAGTAAGTTGGTATGTAAGTAGTGTATGATTATGTATAGAGTAGAATGGGGCATACGAGTAGTGCAAAATGCGAAGAACGAGCCTGGAAGTCCACCTATCGCCATCTTGGATGACGTCACATCCGGTCCAGATGCATTATGGGTAATAAAAATGGCGACGCTCATAGGTGAACACCCCAAAATAGCGTCCAAGATTCATTTTCGGTTTCGACTTCGTTTTCGATTTGGGCTTGGTTTCATATTTATTTAAAATATTCAAAATGACGACATGCATAGGCGTGCATCACTTAGGCACTGGATTTGTTTCATATTTAATAAAATTATTCAAAATGGTGATGTCCATTACTTTAAACGTAGAGGAAAACGGCAGCATCCATCCCCCATCCACCACCCAAGATGGCAGCATTCATAGTTAAACACCACAAAATAGCACGGGCTAGGTTCAGTTTCAGATCTGGTTTCATTTGATAGTGAGCTTTTTTTTCTTTTTTTTTTTCACAACTATGTAAAATGGGACATCATTTGAACGATGAAATCCAAGATATTGGTGATGAAATGATCAACTATATGTCAGTAAAGCTAGCCAACCATGTACGACCTTGAACAAAATCATTCCGTCGACCACTGTTTTCTATTGTTGTAAAACGTCAGTTTTAATTTTTTATATATCGTACATTTAGCATGGATCTGTTATTCTGTTTTCATTTAATGTTATTTGTCATCTGTTTGTTTCCTCTTACACCGATGTCCATACGTCCGAATTGATGTTTAGTTGTATACTCGACCAAGAGATAGTAGCACTGTGTAAAGAGCAAGGTGCTTTGCTGACGATGGTTGAATTGTATGTACATTGTGAGCGCAGCCGGTGCTGTTTCTAAACTACAGGGATGTCTGAGGGAAGTGAGGAAAACTGTTTCTTAACTCGAGGAGACTGATCCAAACTCCTCCCACGTGACGTCATGGAGCTGAGATGTTGCTGAGGAAAGTGAGGCAAGTTTTTTCTCACACACTCACTGGTCCAACATGGCTGCCATCACGGATTAGTAGCTGAGATGGTGGTGTTTCTAAACTGTAGGAAGTGAGATATGGAAAATGTCTAAATTTAGAAACAAATTCCAATTAAACATAGATTAATAACCATTTGTATTATGTTTTTAATAACATTTCTCTTGCTGAAAATAGATATGGCAGCGATTATTGCTTATTTTTCTAATGTTGAGAACGACAAGTGAGGCAGTGGTGTTTCTAAACTGATCGGTTTTGGTGACGTTGAGGGGCGTGGCTTAGAGGAATCCAACTCACTCTTCCCTCTAGTTTAGAAACACGCCCGTGGTAATTCAAAAACGTGGATAGAGCTAAAACAGTTTGCGTTTTCGTATGCTACTGAACATTTCTTTCAATACTATGTAAAATGGTCATCAAGTTGAACAATATTGATGATAAAACTAATGAGTGATAGGCTAGGTTTCAGTTTGGCTAGACTATTAGGATCGAATTTCACTTGCTCCTCTTTGCAAGCTGCTTCTGTTTGTCCGTTCGTAAACTAGATGGCAGCACGTAACATCACACCAGGGTAAAACTCCGTTTTCAATGTTACTTTCAATATCAGTAACCTTCCTTTCCGATGATGTCACGAACGAAATAGAGTGCTACCTATCGACAGAACCACAAACTACACAAACTAAGGAAGAGCTTGTCTTTCAAACCTTACTGGAGGATTCCAAGATGAATTTTTTTTTGTTTTTGGGGGGAGGGTGGGTATAAATTAATTTCGAAATAAGGGAAACGGAAGGATGTAAAAAACAAATAGGATGTAATAAAGCATTGTAGGTCATCACATCAACTTTCATTACCCGTTCATGTGTGACAGTTGGAGCAAACCAACAAGTTTCTGACACAAACAACAAAGATAAAAACAAAACAAACAAGACAAAATATGTCTTGTAATGTTAATTTTTGTCATACACCATGCTCAGGTTGTTTACCTTATAAATTGTGTCTCATTTTTCTTTATTTAGTTTTTTGTTCTTTTCATTTTTTTTTTTTTTTTCTGTTTTGTTTATTAACTTCTCCCGGTTTACTGGTGAATGTAAACAGGATTTTAACACAAGTAAGCATTTGTTGATTTTTTTTTCTGTTAAAGAATCGTACTATGTAAATGTTTGGTAGCATTTTCAATTTTAGACGTTAGTTGGATGATGTCATTGACATCCATCCAACATTCACACTATTTTGGTTTTACAAGTTTCAGCTATTTAGCCTAATGATTTATTTTTTATGTTTTATTAAATGATTCGAAAAACACACATTTATCGTTATAAGGGAGAAGCCACCAAATCTACTTTAGTACTTTAACAGTAAAAAAAAAAGACACAAAATGAGTACTTGTGTTAAAATTCACCTGCAGTCGTCAGTTACTTGACGAGGTGGGAAGCAGTACTGCTTGATTAAGTCCTATCACGTTTCAAAAAGGTTTTAATAAGGAAATTTACGAATCAGTACCTAATAATTCAGTTCTCATTTTGGATGATTTAACGCATCAACTTAAACCGGAAGCAATCGCAGATGAGTTCGTAAAAGGTGGACATCATAGAAATATCACGCAGATTTGCGTAGCGCATAATATGTTCCAAAAAAAATTAAGAACTGTATCTTTAATAGCCATTATTATTTCCTGTTTAGAAACTGTAGGGATTATTCCCAAATTAAAATATTAGGAAATCAATTGGACTGTGGTTAAAAATTCTTACTTAATGTATATAAAGCAGCGACTAGCGAACCCTATTCATATTTGTTCATTGACTGCAGAGCGAATACACCCGACGAAATGAGATTTCGTGGCGATCTGTTCAAAATACCTATAACTGTGTATGTGCGTGCATAAGTGACAATGCCTGTTAAACAGCAAAATAAATACTTCTTTCCAGTCTTAAGGCTCTTAGCCTCTAAAAGTGTAAAAACTCACGTGAAAAACCTTTGCTATCCAATAGCAATTTACAAAACGGAATTTGTCTATGTGCCTTAAATATTTTAAAAGGGAATATTCAACTGACTCAGTCACAAAGAAATAAACTTAGAAGATATAAGAAAGTATTACTTGCTATTTCCAAAAAGAACTGTTCAAAACTAAAAAAAAACGCAACATATTGTCAGACTTCAAAATAGTGGATTTTTCCTTCTCTTAGTTCCATTGTTGAGCGGATTGGTGGGGCCTGTAATAAATGCTGTGTCTGGATTTGATTTGATTTGATATTTTATTGAGCCTACTCGGCCTTTAAGCCACCCGCTCAGTCTAAAAACTACTTGCAAACTAAACCAGAATCAAAACACAGTACAAACCGACCAAGATGCACAGCTGTGACCCTGCCCCGTGGGAATGCGTAGGGGCATGAAACCAACCAGGGAGGACAGATCCGGGTCACGTATCAAACCTGCGTGTAGCCCGGCAGAAACCCAGGACTCGGCCCAACATTCTCCCGCCGGGTGGAGCATGAGGCGGGACCCCCAGGACCTCAGCCAACGGTTCCCCACTCCCCAACACAAATCGCCGTTGTGTCTGGATTGATCCGTGGTAACAAATAAGCAAACCAACAATGTATAAACGAATGAAGCTAGTTCCCTGAAGCGAGGCGACGCCGAGTGCATCGACATCATTCCCTGTTAATGAACTTTCTTTTAAACATCAAAGTGAACTTTTAAGTAAATCTCACTACACTAGACCTTTAACAAGTTCAGATGAAGCTATGCATGACGTGCTTTCAAGTAACCAATCTAGTGATTTTGATAAAGCCAAGTTATACACGCAAACTTTACAGCGTTATTTAGACGTAAAACGGAAGTATGAAGATGAATCTTTAAAAGTACTCATGACTTCTCTCGCCAGATCCTACGGCGCAACGGCAGCCGCCGCGCCGGGGCTTTATGTAGTGAGGGGCACGAGCGGGGCATCCACTCCCACCTCTCTTCAACAAGCTATAAGTTCAGTCAGTAGTATAACGGATGAATCTGGCCCTTACGTGGAAGATTATATCACTCCACAAAAACCCATTACAGCTAAACATTTTAAAGTCCCTTTAAAATATAAGGGAAGAATCCATCGATTTTTAAATACAGGCCCCGTTCAGTTTGATGATATGGGACAATTAATAGGTGAGGATGGTAAACCAATAGTCGGAAGCAACGTAGTCCAGTTCGTGCACGGACGTGTTAGTGAGAACTCTACGTTTCGTAATAGAATGTGTAAACAGCCCGGCTGAAATGAAATAAAAAAATTATTCCCCACAAAGCAGCCTTGAGACGGTCAGGTGATTTAAAGCTGCCCCTCCCCAGCCCAACTCCCATTCCGTCAGAGTCACTGAGTGACGATGAACAAGAGCTCGGAGCAGTTGGAGGGAGGCCAAGGCGGGGAGGTCGTGCGCCGTGGTCAGACGAGTTCTATTGACGATGTTTTAAAAACTGTCTATTACGATGCAAATTCTCCAGGAGGATACGGTGGTGCAGAGAGTCTTTTTAAGGTAGCCAAGACCAAATGTCCTAGAGTTACTATTGCGGCAGTGAAACGGTGGTTAATGACTCAACCAACATACAGTCTTTTCAAGCCTGTTGTTAGACAATTTGAAAAAAACAGAATCAGGGTTGGTGAAATTAGTGACGTGTGGTCTTCGGATTTAATTGATGTAACTAACCTAGCACCATTTAATGATCATTTTAATTTTTTACTCACTGTTATAGATGTGTTTTCCAAATTTACGTGGGTTATACCTATAAAAAATAAAAGTGCACTTTCTGTAGCTACGGCTTTAGGTGAGATTTTATACAACCCCTCCCCTTCATTTCTGGACGGACTCAGGAACAGAGTACAGAAATATTACTGTTCAGCGGCTGTTACGACGGTACAATATTAAACAGTACAGCACACAAAATGAAGAAATCAAGGCGTGTGTGAGTTAACATATGGTACGCTCCTTACGTAACCGTATATTTCGTTACCTCCACAAGAACAATACACAGAGGTACATCGACGTACTACCTGAACTTGTAAGGTCTTACAATAGATCTTTCCATAGATCCATTAAAATGGCGCCAGTTGATGTAAATGAATCTAATAAGGAAAAAGATTTTGTAAAGCTCTACGGTGGTGAACTTAAAATAAACGATCCAGTGAGAATGTCAAAAAAAACCATGTTTTTACCCGAGGTTATATACCTAACTGGACAGAAGAAATAGTTTATGTTAGTGGAAAAAATGTTAAACACCCAATACATACTTATAAAGTCAAGGACTATGCTGGAGTTCTATAATTGGTACATTTTTATAAGCAAGAGTTACAAAAAGTTGGTCTTCCTAAAACTTACAAAATTGAAGAAGTACTTAAGACAAGTAGGAGAAAGGGACGTACTGAATTCTTCGTTAAATGGCTAGGTTATCCTAAGTCGATGTCCAGTTGGGTTACTGACATCGAGTGAAGATGGCTGACGAAATTTACATAATGCTCCTCTCTAATTCAAGTACGAACTTTTTTCCACAAAATACGCTTCAAAAGTATACTACACGTTTGGCTGTTCCTCTGAATTTAAGTCACAATTACGAGGTTGCTTCGGCTGAAATAACATTCCCTAACAACATTAGTCAAGATTCAAGAATAATTTTAAAATCTACAGACGAAGAGGCCATGTTACTTCATTTTACGTTTACTGAAGGGAGAGTTCGTGATCTGCCGAACAGACACTTTACCATTGAAGAACAGAACTATATTTTGCCGTGTACTGCAAGAACTAAACGGTACGATAGTATGAAGCATTTAATGGATACAATTAACTCTAATATAAGCGATTATAAAAAAAAACGTTACGTGATAACGATACAATGAAAACACATGCTGACCCACGCATACTGTACGATGAAAGTACACAAACGTTTAGTATACGAAATTACGTTTCAGATCGTGCCTACATGAGGTTGTACTTTGAACCTAAATTAGCTGTACGATTTGGTTTTGAAACATTTTTAGAGGGTCTTCCTGACATAAAAGATTGGACGAATGAAACAACAACTAAAACACTTGTTTTGGAAAAAAACTAAATTTCCTATACAAAGCATATATGTGTACACTAACATCATTCAACCGCAATATGTAGGTATTCTAGAGTTCAGTTACTAATTGTACCAGTACGTAGCGAGGTCGGTGAAGTATGCAGCGTTGCATTTCACAGATTACATTACTTTTCCCTACGACCTGATTCGTTTCAATTCATAGAAATACAACTAATGGACGACAGTGAGAGACCCATTGAATTTGGTCATTATGGTCGAGTGGTTTGTGTGTTACATATAGGACGACGTAAGTAGCGTCATTAGACTCCTATAAGTAACTCTCTTCCCTTCCCTCACCTTCATTTATTCACCATGGCTCGAGGCTGTCTTTACACGGAGTATTATAAATCACAGGCGGGTGGGGACCTGCCTGTATCCTATGGACGTCACGCACAGTATGGATACGGTGGTTTATCTAACCTCTTGTCTAGCCTGGGGCGTGTAGCGCTACCATTTTAAAAATCTATTGGATGCTTCTTGGGACGAACTGCCTTGAGTACTGGGGTGGGGATAGGGACGGATTTAATGAAGGGCAGATGTTTTGCAGATACAGCCCATGAACGATTTAAAACTGCAAGACGTGACGTCATGAGTGAAGTAGGACGACGATTACATCAACAGGGGGGTGGACGCAAGAGTAAGCGAAAATCTAACGTAAAGGGAAGATGTTGTACCAAAAATAAAGGGCCAGTAAACAAAAGAAGGAAAACGTCTTCAAAAATTAAAACTGCCTTAGATTAGGAAGTTCTATATAAACGATGTACCTCCAGTCTAACTCCTTAGTACAGGTTCTGTCATCATGGCTTTCCTTCATTCAAATTCGTGCGAGTGTCTGTTGTCTCGGCTAGATTTATTTTCTGTTAGCCCTGTTCAGCTTTCTATACAAAAAACGAAATGTATAGAATATCGACCAGTAGCTACAATCAGACCAAACCAGGTAATAGACTTCATAGTTCCTTCTTCAGAAGAATACATAGATTTAACGCAATATATATGAGGGTAAAAGTTGTGAATGCAAATAACGGAGAAAATTATGTCGCTGGAGATAGTGCTAACATCATACCGATAAAGCTGTGGTTACACACAATGTTTGCTCAAGTAGATATAAGTTTGAACAGAAAATTACCAACTGGAACTAACGATAATTACGGTTATAAGGCCTATTTACAAAATTTAATGAGCTACAATCCACACGTTAAAGCAAGTCAGTTGGAATCGTCGGGTTGGGGGACAACTACATTGACATCTGGCAGAATTCAAGCTAGTGCTGAGGTGGAACTTTTAGGACGTGTTAGTCACGATTTAGTGAACCAATCCCGTCTTATTTTGAACAACACCGAACTGAAGTTTAAATTTGTGCCTCAAAGACCTAAATTTCACTTGTACTTGACCAATACTGGAGTTCAAGCTCAGACAAATCCAACTATAGTACCTTTAGAAGCCGCTCTCTACATACGTAAAGTCACCCCCACCCCTTCCATCCTCCTCGCTCACGCAAAAACACTGGTTGTTTCTAGTGAAAAATATCCATACAAAAAAAAACAATAGTCAAGAGCCATACTCTTACGCAAGGTACACGAAGCGCTACTATTGACAATGCTTTTAATGGTGATGTTCCCTCACGAGTCAAGATAGGACTAGTGACACATGAAGGCTTCACGGGTGTGTTCACCAACGATCCATTTTTCTTCGAGCCTTTTAATTTGTCATCTTTAACACTTTCTGTGGATGATGTAACCCACAATTCTAAACCGTTAACATGTAATTTTCCTGATAACAAATATGTAAATGCATTCATGTCGATATATGATGGTTTAGGTATTCATATCAAAACATCGCTAATGGTATAACTTACGGTGAAACCGGGTGAATACAAAACTAGTGGACATACGATTTTCTGCTTCGACCTTACAGCCGATTCGAACTCTAATGATAACAGTCACGTGTCATTGGTTAACAATGGTTTCGTTCGTTTAGAGCTTTCTTTGTCTCAAGACTTGGCACAAAACGTAAGTGTAGTGATTTTAGCCGAAAAAAAAAGCTTTCATGGCAATAGACGAGAAAAGAAACGTACTTTCAACTGAATAATGAACATACAACAAATGCACCCTCGTTGTGATTCATTCATAGGTGTGTTCCCATCAAACCACATTCCTGAGGGTAAAGGCTAGAGTATCTTTAATCTCGATAAATGTAATAAGGCTGGTTCACACTGGGTCGTTCTTGGTGACTGAATATTTTGACTCTTATGGCTTGATTCCATTAACTAACTCTTTACTTCAACATTTGAAGAAGAGATGTGGAGAAAGCTGGTTTCACAATACTGAAACATTACAGCGCATCGAGTCAAAAACATGTGGACATTTTTGTATTTTTTATATACTTCAAAGATGTAAGGGGCATGCCCCTATTGATATTATAAACTTTTTAAAGTCTAAAAAAGATTGTGATAAATATGTATTTGATTACGTGAATAAACTCATGTAACATTACTTATGATTATTTTGTATATTTTGTTTTATTTAGTTGCTGTGAGAAAATTTCATTTCTGTGCGATCAATGTGGACATACGTATGGGAGTCGACAACTTCTCCACCGTCACGTGAGATCTTTCCGCATAATGTATGTGACGTGTGTCGTTGCTCATTTGCCTCAGACATTAATTTAAGACGACATCGTCGAAGGCATTTGGTCACGTGTCCTTTATGTAGGCACACTTTCAATACATACAATGATTTCGTACATCACTCTATCATCGTGCATGCAACTCCACCTTCGTCGCCTCCACCATCGTGTAGTACTACCACCTCCACCACTCAACCACCACGACCATCTTCGTTTCCGTTTCGTGAAGAGATGTCTGCCTTCAAACGTTTTTTTAGATGCTGTGCTTATACTGTTCCTACAGACACTCGTGATGTTCCTGAATATTTAATGGATATGAGTGGACACCTAGCGTCCTTATTCAGGATGCTTCTCTGTGAATTAGGTCAATTTAAATTTTTAATTTATATCAGTGTTACTTTGGAGAAAATTCGATATGATGGTGAAACTGAAAGTATGCCGGTGTATCTATTCAGTGGTCCATATTTTCACTCTAATTTTTATTAAATGAAATAACCAGTGCTATAGAAAAAATCTTAGAACAGTTAGACTATTTTCAAAAGCATGGCTCAGGGTGGATCGTGAAATGCATCGATAGAGGTGATGTGCACATTGGTAGATATGTACCATTGAGTGGTGGGTGTGGAATGAACCTCTTGGATAAGTTTTTGACCGATAAACAAGCGGTTGTAAACGTTAAGTGTTCTGACAACAAATGTTTCGTATACGCAGTGCTCGCTGGTCTCCATTCTGGGAGTTAAAAATGCTAATAGAATGAGTCACTGTGACAAATATGAGAGTGAATTGAATCTGAGTGGACTTTAACAGGAGTTGGATACGTAAGTCCACTTGAATTAGAAACTCTAAATAACTTGGCAATATTTCTATATGGTTATAAGGACAAAAATGTGTTTCCTATTTACTTGAGTAAAAGAATGAATTGTCCACAAGTTAAATTGTTACTTGTAAATGGCAAACATTACTGTTGGATAAAGAATTTCAACAGACTGGCTCATTCAAACAGTAATAGGTATATGTGTCATTATTGTATGTCTCATTTTTGTACTAATGATAACTTAAACGTCCACCTTGAGTTATGTCGAACATTTAGTCCTCAACATGTAAAAATGCCAGTTTCAAATCCCTTCATGCAGTTTAAGAGATATGACCGACAATTGCCTTGTCCTTACATCGTGTACGCAGATTTCGAGTCTATATTGCCGAAATTTAGAACACGTAAGCCTGACCCTTCACTTTCATTCACCCTTAAAACTAATTTACATAAACCATGTGGCTATTCTTTCGTAGTCATTGCATACGATGGAACTGTTTATAAACATGGAGTTTATAGAGGGAATGATTGTATAGAGAATTTCTTTTCACAGTTGGAAATGGTTTATGAGGAAACACAGAAAATAAAAAATAAATAGTTCCTTTGGTACCCGATCCTATTTGGATCATTGACTTTTGCTACGCTTCTCATTGTCACATTTGTGAAAGGAAATTCAAATCTAACGATATTAAAGTTCAAGATCATTGACATTTGAACAGAAAATACAGGGGAGCCGCTCACGTTAAGTGTAATCTCCAGTACCAATTTAAAGATACACTTCCGATATATATGCATAATTAAAAAAATTATGATGGACACCTTGTCACCAGGGCTTTGCCTTACTTTGGTGGAGAAAACATCTCAGTCATTCCGCAAAATACTGAAAAATTTACAGCTACACAAGTTGGTAATTTTCGATTTTTAGACAGTTTTCAGTTTTTGTCTGCTTCTCTCAGCACTTTGGTCGATACCCTGACAGATTTTCCAATCATGAAAGAAATATTTCCAGATAGTCATTCTTTGCTTACAAGAAAGGGTATGTATCCATACACTTATTGTGATACGTTTGAACGGTTTAATGAGACTACTTTGCCTCCAAAGAAAGCATTTTTTTTCAGATTTGACACAGACTCACATAAGTGACGATGAGTAGACGTACGCGCAAAGAGTTTGGGATCAAACAAATTGTAAAACACTGGGTGATACCACGATTTGTATGTTTTAGCAGACTCTGTACTTTTAGCAGATGTTTTTGAACATTCAGAAAACTGTGTCTCCAACAATATAGGTTAGACCCAGCTCATTTTTACACTCTCCCAGGCCTTTCTTGGGAATCTGCGTTAGGAATGACTGGAGAACGTCTGGAATTGCTACAAAGTGTCGATATGTATAATTTTTTTATTTCAAGTTTTCGTGGGGGGTGTGTCTATAATCTCCAAACAATCAGGCAAACAATCAGGCAAACAATCAGTTAGTACCCGATTGTTACGACCCTTACAGTGACACGTCCTATCTCATGTATTACGATGCTAATAACTTGTATGGTTTTTGTTTTTGTCAACCATTGCCATATTCAAACTTTGAGTGGATGAGGGAAGATGAGTTTAAAAATTTTGACTTCACTTGTTTGACTACACGTTGTATGGTAGAAATTGACATTGAGTACCCAAAAGAATTGCACGATGAACACAGCGACTATCCATTAGCGCCTGGACATACTTTAATTACTGAATATATGCTGTCTCCGTTGTTCAATAAGGAACAATTTGCTAGAGAAGGTACTTATACTTCGGGTCGAAAATTAGTACCTCATGTCATGAAACGAGAACGATACATTTGTTATTACAAGAAATTATTGTTTGATGTGAGTAAAGGACTTAACGTTACTAAAGTTCACTCTGGAATTAAGTTTACAGAAAAGGCTTGGTTAGCACCTTACATAAATTTTAATACTGAAAGACGTAAAGATGCAAAGAACGAATTTGAACGTAGTTTCTACAAATACCTGAATAATTCAATCTTTGGAAAATCCATTGAAAATGTGAGACGATACATAAATTTCAAGTTAACTACTTCTGAAAAGCAAGCGTTCAAATTGATGTGCAAATCGAATGTTGAATATTTTGACATATTAGTGGACAACCTACTGCTTTTCAAAATGCATCGCACATCAGTACTGCTTAATAAACCTTTTTTTTTGTGGTACAGTCGTACTGGAGCTGAGTATATTAGTCATGTACGGATTTCATTACGATGTAATGTTACATAAATACGGTACTGAAAGGTGTCGTTTGTTAGCGTCTGATACTGACAGTTTTATCTACGAAATAAAGACTGACAATATTTACGATGATATGCCACAGTCATTGCACCTTTTCGATACAAGTTCATACCCTCGTGATCACTCATTGTATTCTTTAGATAATAAGGCACGACCGGGTGTATTTGAGGATGAGCTTTGTGGGAAAGCTATGAAAGAGTTTGTAGGACTTAAAAGTAAACTGTACTGTTATACTTGTGAAGACGAGACAGAAAAAAAGGTTGGTAAAGGGGTCCAAAAATGTGTTTTACAAAATAATGTAACTTCTGATCATTACATTCAATGTCTAAACGAACACAAGTATTTTTCCTTTGAGCAAAGGAGCATTAGGTCTTATCAACACGAAGTGTTCAGTCTTGTACAAAATAAACTTTCTCTAACAGTAGCTGATTCGAAACAGTACATTTTGGATACTGGTACTGACTCCATTAGTTATGGACATTATAAAATACGAAATACTAACGATAAATGATAGGTTTTCAGTTGTTTTTTTGTAAGCATTGTTTTTTTGTGTGATTAGAGGTGATCACCTCTTTTGTTCTTTGTGACGATGATGGGATTGTTTTTTTTTTATGTATCAGTTTACATGTATCTGCTTTTTTTAATAAATGTTTTTAAAGCATTGAACTTTCCATGATGTAAATAAACTATTGAAAAAAAAATTACATATTCTGCGACTATATAAACGATGGTAGATGCTTCTTAACTCACAGAAATTGCTAGCATTTCAAATATCAGTCATGGATGGATATAGAAGGTACAGAGATGTCACTGTTAAAAACCTGAACTTTTGACATTTTTAGTCTTGGTACATTTCACGATAAACGTATGTGTACTCCTTTTAATAGCAAGTAATATGCAACATTGTTGTCCCATGGAAAAAACTGACTTTGTGTGTTATAAGCGAAACAACACCGTGCCAAACAGCACCGTAAGTTGTAAAGAAGAAAGCTACCTATCATCTGATTTTGTGCTTTATTCTACGTGTGACATTACTGACATTTATGCACGTTTGGAAAAGAATCGTACATACATATACTTTAGTTTTACAGAATTCGAAAATATGCACGTTCGTATGAGTTCTCTTTTGCACATGAAGATGTGTGACGTTTTATCTGAAAAATAAAAACTATTTCTTTGTATTTTGTTTGTATTTTTTCAAAAATAAAAATTATTTATTTTGTATTGTGTTTGTGTTATTTTTTTATACTTGTATTACCATTTACATACACTATGCTTGAAACTGCTGCTAAGGTCAATAACTGACAGCAGAAGTGGTTGTACTTCACTGCAGCACACACGCTTCGAATGGCACACATTCATCACCAAGGAAAAAAACGAGCAGCTTATCTTAGCTTTCAGACCTATGATACCTTCCTTGTGGAGTCCTCTCGTGCTACAAGTGTTTTGTGCTGCCATCTCTCGAACAGAAGACAAAATATTACGTTGCGTTGTACATTACAGAATGATCTTAGTGTTTTGTAGTAGTGAACTGAAGACCACTTAGTTTAAATTAATATTTAAAAGCCGGGTGGATCTGTATATTAGAGGTGATAAACGTTAAAGGGCAAATACATCCATTTTGACATGCACTTGTTACTTTTGAACCACTTAAACAATAACTTAACACAAGATTTGTGGTAAGAATACGTTACGTACGTCCGATACAACAATATAATTACTGCATCACCAAAACACGACACGGAGACCCCCATTATTTTGCTAGAACGCGTAGAAATTAATGCCGACAGATGGTAGCCATCGATTTCGACACGCAGCCGAATGAGATAGCTCTATTGGGTGTGAGAGCTCTAGCGACCCACGGCCTTATAGCTGGCCGACAGTTATAGTGGCCAGCTAAGGCCATCGGATGCTTGATGCTCTTACACCAAATAGAGCTATCTCATTTGGCTGCGTGTCGAAATCGATGGCTACCATCTGTCGGCATTAATTTCTACGCGTTCTAGCAAAACAATGGCGGCCCCCGCCTCGTGTTTTGGTGATGCAGTAATTACATTGTTGTATCGGACGTACGTAACGTATTCTTACCGCAATTCTAGTGTTTAGTTATTGTTTAAGCGGTCCAAAAGTAAAACATGTATGTCAAAATGGATGTAATTGCCCTTTAAACAAATTAACTACATGATAAATATTAGAAAATTAAAAGGGAAAGCTACTTATTACAAGTTTATTGTCCAGAACTTCGGTGATACAGACAATGATGATAAAAAATAAAAATGGAGAATTAAAGATGGTGAACGATGAAAGACAAAAGAAATAAAAGAAAATAAATGGAAAACTGAAACCGAGCCTAACACCGTCCATTTTAAAGATCGAATTGATTTTTTTTTTATTAGTACTAGTGTCACTGATATAATGACACTGCCGCAAACCGAAACTGAGCCTTCCAGACATAGTAGCTTCACCCGTTTTCCTCTTTGTTTAATATAAATTAAAACATTTCTTATATGATTGAACATCATTTGGAGGTGTCCACTTATGGGTACCACCATTTCGAATATTTTTATTTAAATACGAAACCTGTGACTAAGTGATGCACACCTATGCACACCATCATATTGAATATTTTAAATAAATATGAAACCAAGGCGAAATCGAAAACGAAGTCGAAACCGAAAACGAATCTTTGACGCCATTTTGGGGTGTTCACCTATGAACGCCGCCATTTTTATTACCCATAATACATCTGGACCGGATGTGACGTCATCCAAGATGGCGGCAGGTGGAATTCCAGGCCTTTCTTCGCATTTTGCTACTACTCGTACGGCTACGGGCCAGGGCTCCTGAATAAATAATTGTGAAAGAATGAAAGAGCCACAGCTCTAATAAAATTCAATTCAATTCAATTCAATTCAAAGAATCCGTTTTGCTTTTCCGGTTTTGTAGTTTGTTCAGAGCGCTTGGCTAAGGGTCACAGCTCTAATAAAATTCAATTCAATTCAAAGAATCCGTGTTTCAGCTAAACGTATAATACAGATTTACACCTAACTAAGCTACGTTGGCAGCTAGAAACGATATATTGGCGTATTTATTTCGCAGATGCAAGCTTTCAGAGCTGAGTTGAATTGTTTCAAAGTGGCCAGCAACAATCGACTGCTTGCATAAAGCTATGTAGCGCAACGCCATAGCTGTAAAAAAGGTACACTGATTACAAACAAAAACTTCAAGTATGGCGTAAAAAAGGGGGATATATGATTGAAGTTTCACTTCACTTGTTAAAATGTACACGGATAAAAATTGATGATTTTTAATTAAAATAATCAAATGTACACTTGAGAAAACTGCATTTGTTTAAGTGTTGTTGCGCTTTACCAATCATATATTTAAAACGTAAAACACAACAGCACTTAAACAGATGCAATTTCCTCAATTGTACATTTGAGTATTTCAATTAAAAATCACCAATTTTTATCCGTGTACATTTTAACAAGTGAAGTGAAACTTCAATCATATAACCCCCTTTTTTCGGCACAATTGACTTTTTTGTTTGTAATAGTAGTTAAGTAGAGTAGTTTGAGCGACTGTGTAGCAGGCCGGTAAGCTCTAATAAATATCAAATATCAAATATTAGACAGTGTTTGGAGTCCATAATTGTCATCATTGTAATTATATCGTATTGTAGTCAATTGTTATCCGATTTGGAAGGCAGTTTCTGAAGTGAGTTTTCATCCTTGTTTTTTATCTTGCACGCAGTTGGAAAGTCTCGGCAGGTTCTGATCGGTTGGTTACGGCAACTTGCTTCACCGTGCGTAATATGCGGCGACTTTAATGCGCACCACTTTGATTGGGATCACTTAAATGTGACACTAAAGGTCGTCAACTTTCACGGGCTGTTGACTGTAATATTCTATCGATCATGCAGAAGGGCACACCAACTTTTGTTAGATGGTAGGGAGGTAGGCTTCATGATTCAGTGCTAGACATGTTTCTCTGCTCGTCAGGGCTAACTGGTGTCGGACGACCTGAGAGGTAATGACCACTTTTCCATCCTTCTTCGCTCTCTTTGCAGTTTGGACAAACTGGGTTAAAAGCAACGAACGCGACCAATTGCTGACAATGGTGTTTTCACAGAATGGTTAAAAGTTTATCGTAAACACAGTCAGTCTCGTAAGGCACCGCCCCTCAGAAGGAATAACCCAGAGCAGTGGACAACTGTATGCACCGTGTCAGTGTGCGATAGGTGTGGGGCATATCGGCGATGGAGGAGGGCACCCAGTGAAGAACGTTTGGCCTATGTAATTATATAGTAACTGCAAAGGAGTCTTCATTTCGTATTAAAGCCGAGAAAGATAACTCAGTAAATTGCCTGTGCAATCAGGTTCAGACTGCTGGGTCTCTCGCTCTTGCCTGGCACATACTGAGACCTGGGAATCAAAAGAGCAAATTATCCTGGGTTTGCAGTATGCAACCGAGCAATCGTGCTGTGTTGCCGGGAGAACAAATGGCTGATTCCTTTAATGAGTCTTTTAGCAGTGTGTATGCAGTACCTAGCAGTAAAACCCCCAAATCAAGTTAGAGGACATTTAGCTTTCCATGCAACTGATGTTGCTTTAAAGGCAACTGAATTTACAGCAGTATTTTCAAAATGTAAGGCTCATAGCGCTGTTGGCATACACATGCTTTCGTACAGTGAACTAGCTGCACTGTCAACGGACGCTCGGAGTAGTCTCCTGGTGTGTCCTCAGGGCCTTTTAAATGGCGGCATTGTACCACCATCTTGGCTGTTTACCGTTTTAGTGTCTGTGCATAAAGCAGATAGTGACAGATCCAATCTGGTCAACTACAGACCGATTGCCATGTTACCTACCATGCATTCGAAAGGTCAATGAGAGAATGCTTGTGTGGAGACTATCCTGGTATTTGGAGTATTATGACTGCTTAACTCCAGTACAATTTGGAGACGGGTAGAACAGAAGAGCACAAGACCCGGTTCTGTTTTTCTTAACAAGCATTAGGGAAGCCTGGGCTCATGGCCAAATTTTGCTAGCTGTGTTTTTAGATATTAAAGCAGCGTACGATACGGTCAGTATCGAATGGATCCTCGCTTCTTTACATAATATGGTAGTGGGTGGAAAATTGATCAATGATATTCTCTCACTTTTAGGCCTTCGGAAATATGTAAGAAAGTCGATAGCTACTGGTCGGCAGAAGTGGTATTAGGCAGAGGTCTACCGCAAGGAAGTTGTTTAAGCCCTACACTCTTTGCTGTTGCATCAATGATGTTTTAGTACAGATGCAAACAACTGCTAACATTGTCTGTTACGCAGACGATATTGCAATGTGGTTTGCAGGTGATGACCTCGGATCTGTAGCTCTTCATACATATACACAAGCAGCACTGCATGCAATAATAACGCAAAGTGAAAGGGGTCTGTCTCTGGCCACCAGCTAAAACAGAGGTAGTTGTGCTTTCTCGCTCTGCAGCTATTCATGCTACCCCAGTACAGGTAACTGTTAAAGGTACACTAATAACCTCAAACCCGACAGTCAAATATCTAGGTATTCTTTTTGATGAGCGTTTAGAATGGACACCTCATGTGTGAAACGGCTCAGAAAAAGAATACGATCACGTAGTCCCATTCTAAAGTTCTAAGCACTACATAAAACGGTTTGCAGGGGCTCGTACCTAGCAGTGTTTCGTGCGTTCATCAGATCAGTGGTGGATTACCAACTGCCATTTCTTAGTACATCAATGTGCCACTTAAGGTCACTGCAAATTACAATCAATGACGGCGTGAGAATAATAACTGGATGTATGGTGACCACTCCAGTCCAGTCCCTCTGGATGGACACTTGTGAGCCGCCACTACATCATCGGGCGAATGAGTTGCTGATGGCACTCTGCATGAGGAATTGGAGCAGAGGTCCAACTAACCTGATGAGGAAAATACTCTCAGACTACTGTAATGTGAGTGTAAGAATGCGTGAACACTTGGGAGCAGCAGACAAGGGGGTGTCTCTTCTGTTAGTGGAACCGAACATGCATTCACTGGACGTGGCATGTGTATGCCCTACTTGTCTGTGGGTCTGGTGTCGGTCTTTGGCCAAGGTTTTTGAATCTAGATACGATGTGCGAGGTCTTTTGTGATGTATCTTAAATTACTGCAACTAAAATGTGTGGGATTGGTCTAGTCATTCCGCCCATGAAATACTGCATAAAGCGCCAACTTAATGCAGTAAATTCCAGTACAGTCTGCGAGTTAGCCGCAATTTCTGTAGCCTTGGACGTTGCTTCAGATCTTGGCCTCCCATCGTTCTTGATGGTGACTGACTAACTATCCAGCATATCTTAGTTGTGTAGTTCGGCAGTAAGTCTTAGTATGAATGCCCCATTAATGTACACAATCTGATGGAAATTATGGATCGCCTGCCAGTTTGCTGAGTTGGCACTTGTGTGGGTGAAAGGTCATGCAGGCTGTTACGGTAACGAAAATGCGGACGTTGCTGCTAAGGAAGCAACTAATCCGAGGAGATTTAAAGCATTATTAGTGCTTTCTGCAAGAACTAGGTGTTCAGCACTCAAAATTAGAACGCTTCATGAGTCGAATGAAGGGCGGAATTATGCAGTATCTGGTCGCACCCTCTTTGCACTTCTCTCGGTGCGCATCTACCGTTCCATCCTCGCCGGCCTACCCAACTGGATGTCACACGTACTAATGCGCTTATATACTGGGTACTCACTATTGCCGCTCCACCAACGGAGATTAGGTTGGGTCGAATCAGCCATCTGTCTGACATGTGGAGCACAGGTCAGTGTGGAACACTTTTTCTGGTGCACCCAGTACGCTCGCAAACGGATCAAAATCGCATTCTGGATTACGAAATTTCCTATTCCATGTAGTTTATTGTCGGCCCAGTCGTCTACCCATCATTCTACCACCAGGCTGCGTGCAATTGCTGCATTCCGTTCATCGACTAAAATGAGATTGTAACTTTACTTATGCTCTGAATCCAGTATCCTAATCTGGAAAGCTTTCCAGAGTATTTGATGGACAGTGGTAATTGCATTGGAACTGTATGTGTTTACTAGTGCATGGGAATATTGCAAACAAACACACGCCAGGGTCAGAACCAATTGTGCAGTAACAGCTATGCTCCAACCTTATGTTTCAATGGGTGAAAATGCTATGAACACACATCATACAGTGCTTCAGTGCACATATTAACACCAGACCCACAGACAAGTAGGGCATACACATGCCACGTCCAGTGAATGCATGTTCGGTTCCACTAACAGAAGAGACACCCCCTTGTCCGCTGCTCCCAAGTGTTGACGTTTGTACACAGTGGTGATTTAAATCTAAGGTGCTGGCCCATGGAATGAGACTGATTTCTGTCTATTGAAGCATGGGAATTTGGCTCCACAGATCATGAGATACAACACTGGAATGCTCTTCCAAATGGTTTTGGTTCGCAGCTCAGATCGCAGTTGTAACAAACTGGGTGATGGGAAATACAAGGAATAGGCGCGCTAATTCATGTGTAGGTGTGCAAACTGGTTACGCATGCCTTAATGTCTTGCATTGACCATCGCGGCATTGTGGTATAGAATAAGTTTAGCCTAAGTTAGATTGTGTAATTAGGCGCATGGCTCTGGGCCACAGCCTTAATAAAATTTATTCTGTTCTAATCCATTTGCTACTGATAATCTTTTTCATCTGTATTTGTCGCCTAGCAAAAGTGTTTTAGATGAATAAAGCCGTTTGTAGTGTGGAGTTTTGAAATTGTTTCACTGTGTGTGTAAGCATTAGCCTAACAATTATCACCGGCAGACGAAAAAGCTGGGCAGTCTTATTTTATTTTGCAAGGTTTCGAGGATGATTCAGAAGTTTTGTTTTGTTCTGCTCGTGTATCATTGTTACCATAGCAGAATAATGTTTTCTTTTCGTTGTGTTATTTATCTAATCAGCATATTTGTTATAATTGGGCAATTGATGCATTGTGAGATCAAACAAATTCCTTATTTAACTAAACCCAACTCATCTCAATAATTTTCAGAATTTGGCATTGTTTTGAAATTCGGTTGGGGAGCTGTACTTGTACCACGACTTAATTTGTTTGTACTTTTTCTGTCCCATGGTATGATTATAGTGGGTGAAGATGGTTAGTAGCTTCGAAGGAGTTTTGTAGGCACAGGTTTTCAAACGTTGGTCAAATCCCACTGTAATTTGACCAACAACGGGGATTAACCAATTTTCTCTGATTTCAGCATATTGGCTGTTCCTTCCATAGCGCAAGCAGGTCGAGTAAAAAAACATGTTTTCACCTAATCCGGTTTATTATTGCATTGGAGTTTGGACTGATTGCTATCACGATTGCCTATCCCCAAAAATTACCACGATCCCTATACCAGGGCATAATTTTTCGTCCACATCACGATCTTTGACACTCCAACTATGTACATAGGTGCAAATAATGAACAGGTATGCCCTTTTTCATTGTTATCACTTTTATTGTCTGCGTTTTGATTGGTAGCCACAATGACTGACCTGTCCATATCCGTATCCCGCCAACATCACTGGGTGTTCCACCAGGGTATATGTACATACACCAGGGTATATCATAAATATACTAACTAACGTTAGGTGGCTATACACAGCAAGGAAACAAGCAACTGTTGCTTGAAAACCCATACGTCAAAGTGAATCGTTAGCAAGTTACAGCGTGTAGAAGTTTACAAACGAAAACAGTTTTTTCAGGAAAAATAAAAGACACCTAAAAATATCAGAACTTAACTTGTCACAGGTTCACAGCATTTTAGGTACTTTGAAATAGCTCAAACTCAAATCCATTAATTCACACTTGCGTGGCACATTGCGGAGGGGGTGGATTGATTTGTAAGTGGCCGAGGGCAAACTGATTTAAGGGCGTTGTTTCTGCCGTTTACAAGGATAAAGGAATCGTTTAAAATGTTTTAATCAAACTGTATCTCTTGGTTCAATTGTTGGTCTGTGATAATTTGAGGTATTAATCATATTGGTTGTCAGTGTTAATATTGCTGTCAGTCAGAGCAGTTGTTCAAAGGTTTGATTCTTAATTCTTGGATGGTTTGAAAGATTCCTGGAGTAGCTCGGACATGTGTGAATGAGGCCATTACCATTAGCAAAAGATAATCTACTCCAAGTGCAGGGGTTTTGCAAACCAAAGACTTGAAGCACCCCCAAAAGCAAAAGTAAGAGTGTTAAGGTCAGGGGATCAAACAGGCAAAAAGCTGCAGGCCCCCTCTTCTAGTCCACCTGTCGGGAAATTTCTGATCAAGATACTGGCGCACGACCAAAGTAAAGTGCACGCGCTGCACAGGTACACCGTCATGTTGAAACCACATATGTCAGATGACTAAAGGGACATTTTCCAGGATGTCAAGTAAAACGTGTTGCAAGAACTGCAATATAAGTTGCCATTCAAACGAGGTGGTGCAAAAACACAAACAAATGCTTCCCCACAATACCACCCCAAATGTTCGCAGAAAGTTATTGGTCTCCCTTAAGAGCAATGTCATGTGGATTTTCATTGTCTAAAATATGGCTGTGCAACTGCTGAAGTAACCATCCCTAGAGAAAGGAAACATTCCTCATCCGAGAACATAAATACAGATACCGACCTATTTATGTTGCCTTTTGGACTTATATGTCAGACTGCCTGAGCGGGAAATCAAACCCACGACTTTTGAAACCAAACGCCGTGGTTCTGCCGCTGAGCCATCTTGACACAGCCAAAAGGAAACGTCCATAGGCAGCATTTAACACGTGCATATATACATATAAATATACATTCGAGAAACACACGTTTATGAAAAAGGTAGGCTGGATCAAAGTCCGACCTAAAAACCAATGGCAAACATTGAGTCAGTGATTAGTTTTCAGGATGCTTTGCTTGAACTCATGGTCTTGGCAAAGATAAAAAGTTGTTCGTGGAGTACACGCTATACTTTAGACTTTGTAGCCCCCCTCTGAATTGCAATTGCGCATTGTGGAAGCTCTCTTCTCTTTCTCGAAGTCTACAGCGCGTGATGTTTGTGGATGACCCTCGCCATTGGGGTGCTTCAGACCACCAGTTTCTCGAAGACAACATAAATGGAACCAAGCATGAAATGACGACGATGATGGCGATTAGGATATCGTTCTGCATACAAATGTGAAGCTTGTCTGATGCTTACATAAATGAGAAACATATCTGTCATTTTTCAAAAGAATAGTTGTCCATTTTGAAATAAGGCATTGATTTACCGCTGATATACTGATGTCGTTAATAAGTAACACTAAACCAAAATGTCAACGTCTTAGTTGTCATCTTTAATATACTACTTATCAACTTACCAGAGTGTGAAATAGTAGGCCTAGTGGCCGATTAGTCTAATATTACACTGTAACAGATTACAATGAATAACTGGAGTAAAACAAGATTTATTGAGGCGACAGGGATATTTATGTTACAGTGCATGTGACCAACTAATCAGGTGTACTAGTTGGTCCATTATTACGTAATGTGAGAAGCAGGGGTGTTCTCGACGCTTCTAAAAAGCATCCTTAGCTGATGTCACTGATTGCGTTAGTAGATGACGTGGCACTGTGGGAATGGCATATCCTACAATACTCTTCTTTTAAAAAATAATTTGGATGCTGAGTCCATAATTGATCCAAACTGGTGATGACATCTATTGTTGTGACAAGATGGCAGAAGATGTCGATAGGATTCTCTGATCTCTGGTACAAAGTAAGCTCCTCACATCGAGTGATATAAACACCAGGATTGTGTCTGAGGAACGGTTTAGGTTGGTGATGAAGGAGGCTGAAGCAAGAGGCATCTCGATGGAGGATGTGAAAAGATTTGGAGTTGACACAGTAGGTAACGTTGGTAACTTTGGTGTTGAACAAGATGGCGACCATGGCGAGCCAAGCCCGCCCAGTGAAGAAGAAGGGTTGCAAGCGGATAAAGAAGATGCAGGGCAAACGGTTAAGAGGTTATTTTCGTCGATGGTAGTAGAGGGTGCCAGCCAACAGGGTGGCAGAAGAGCCAAAGGAAGAGTGAATGATAAGTTGCCCAGTGATGTAAACTGATGTATCTGCAGAGATTGTATGGGGGAGTTTGCTAACAATTGACATGACTCGTTCATTAGTGATGCTCTACTCTGATAAGGGCAAATCATATCCGTTGATGCCAGTTTTCCTGTATGTGGCTTCAATAGTAGGTAAGGAGTCTGTGGAGGCAGTAGGTTCGTTGCGCACTGGGTGTGATTTTGAAGTGACCCTGGTGTCCCCATTGGCAAAACGGAAGCTAGCAACAGCAGAGCTTTCCATCAACGGACATGTGGTGGAGGTCTTTGACCTTCACGACCAAACAGTAGAGGCCGACTGGCTTCCAAGGGGAGTCACACCAGAAGATGTAGCTGAGGCATTTAGCCCATTTACCAGAAAGGAAGCACATGAATTCGAGAAGCTCGTCGTTTGTGGAGTCCCGGTTTGTGACACAGCAGTGCGTGAAGTGCGTTTTAAACTGAAACCGTTTAAAACAATTCTTGATGTCCCAGATGATTGTGTGTTCAGGGGTGAGCTGGCGTTATTAGTGATTGCTGAGCGCGCCCCCTTGTGCCTTCACTGTGAATTGCGTAGGCACTTCCGGCGTGTGTGCCGCAGCATCCGGTGTTAGTCCTGTGGCAGTTACAAAGACCCGCGAGCTCTGTGTAACCATTTCCAAGTAGAGAGGGCGGAAGTAGCACCTGAAACAGTGCCTGAAACAGTGGCAGAGTTATCTGCTGCGCCTCGAAGCAGTCACCACCATCTTGCCCATATTTCAAATTACATCAGAATTTGCAAAGTATGCCAAGCACACAAATCACTTCAAACTCCTATGAAAAATGCTGAGGGTAAAACAGTAGCTAAGGCACTAATAGATGAAGTATTTTCACGTCATGGCGTTCTACTAGAAATTTGGAGCGATTCCTCAAACAATTTAAAGGAAAATTTAATGAAAAACATATGTCAGCAATGGAAAATCAAAGCAAAGTTCATAATGGTCTATAACCCGAAGAGTAGCTTCGTAGAACGGGTTATGCACGAGTTAACAAAAGCTTTTCAATCTATGTAAGAGAGGAAAAGAAAGGCCACATATCATGATCTACTAATTTAAAACAACTTCAAATAGATGAAAATCCAGTACCGACTCAGAGACAGGTTTTACGGCTAGCCGCTTAGCTCAAGGTCGTGAAATGCGCATGCCTAAAGAACCCGTACGTAAAACGTTAGCAAATGACGTAGACTACATTTTTTATGTTCTTAACACTACCAAGTTGCATTCGTAGTATAATCAAACACGCAATGCATCTTTTGTGTATTTACGATGTGACAAATAGTTATCGATAGTTATTGTGTCTGCCACCAGATGGAACCAGTTGCTTGTACATAAGAAAATTAGTGGATATACATTAAAAGAACTTAACACAAAAGTAAATGATCACTTTAACCCAAAACCTTCAGTCGCAGTGATGCGTTTCAAGTTTAATAAACGTGTTCAGTGTCAACTGAATCAATATCAGAATACTTAAACAAGCTGCATTCAATGTCTGCATTTTGCGAATATGGTGCTTATCTTGAGGACTTGTTACGGGACAGGCTAGTTTGTGGAATTTTTGAAACCGGTATACAAAAAAGATTATTAGCTGAAGCTAAATTAACTCTTCAAAGTGCTACAACTCTTGCCCTTGCAGCAGAAACAGACGCTCGTAATGTAACTGATTTAGGCCACTATAGCTCAAATGCTGATTTTAACTCCATGTCGGGTGTAAACCGTACAAGTTAACAAAAGCTTTTCAATCTATGTAAGAGAGGAAAAGAAAGGCCACATATCATGATCTACTAATTTAAAACAACTTCAAATAGATTAAAATCCAGTACCGACTCAGAGACAGGTTTTACGGCTAGCCGCTTAGCTCAAGGTCGTGAAATGCGCATGCCTAAAGAACCCGTACGGTAAAACGTTAGCAAATGACGTAGACTACATTTTTTATATTCTTAACACTACCAAGTTGCATGCGTAGTATAATCAAACACGCAATGCATCTTTTGTGTATTTACGATGTGATAAATAGTTATCGATAGTTATTGTGTCTGCCACCAGATGGAACCAGTTGCTTGTACATAAGAAAATTAGTGAATATACATTAAAAGAACTTAACACAAAAGTAAATGATCACTTTAACCCAAAACCTTCAGTCGCAGTGATGCGTTTCAAGTTTAATAAACGTGTTCAGTGTCAACTGAATCAATATCAGAATACTTAAACAAGCTGCGTTCAATGTCTGCATTTTGCGAATATGGTGCTTATCTTGAGGACTTGTTACGGGACAGGCTAGTTTGTAGAATTTTTGAAACCGGTATTCAAAAAGATTATTAGCTGAAGCTAAATTAACTCTTCAAAGTGCTACAACTCTTGCCCTTGCAGCAGAAACAGCCGCTCGTAATGTAACTGATTTAGGCCACTCTAGCTCAAATGCTGATTTTAACTCCATGTCGGGTGTAAACCGTACATTTAACCCTATAAATACTAAACGAGACTCCAGTAAGCCTTGTTTTCGTTGTGGCGAGTTGCACGATACAAATACAAGTCTATATATCAGTGCTACTTGTCACTATTGTACAAAAAAAGGAAATTTCTCCAGTTTGTATGAGTATGGCTCGTGACAAGTAACAAAATGGACAATCCAAGCCTAAACAATCTAAATTTAGCCTGCCTAAATTTCAGCAAGGTTCTCATAAACCAACATATCAACAGCAAGGTAATTACGCTCATGAAGATACTACCAAATCTGTTGAAAGTGGCAGCCATTTTGATGAAGTGCAAAATATTTACGTTATGTGTTACTAAATGGCTCCGAGTGATCCATGGAGGTAGATTATGGTTGTGCTCGCACGATTGTATGCAAGAAACGTTTTGACCAACTTTTTCAAAACAATGCACCCGTTTTGAGGCCTACTCAAATGCATCTTCATACTTGGCTACACCAACCCGTCGCTATGTGTGGTGTTGCTGTCGTATGTGTAACTTCTAAAGGCAAAAATTGCAATTTACCATTGTTTGTTGCCAGGGATGATGCTCCTAGTCTTATCGACCGAAATTGGTTTGACTCGCTCGGAATTTCGGTTGAAGGTATCCACCACTTGCAATCTTTGACTCATGAAAAAAATTGTACGTCGTTATGACAGTGTTTTTGCTCCAGGCATTGGCACATTCAAGGGACGCCCTGTATCTGTACAAATTAATCAACAAGCAAACCCTCGTTTTTGCAAGGCTCGTCCTGTATCCTTTGCATTGCATGATCGTGTGGGGAAAAAAACAACTACATGGTTAAAGAAGGCTACTGTTCGTCATTCTAAGTGGGCTATACCTATTGTCCCCTTAATCAAGAAGGATGGATGGATTCGTGTCTGTGGCGAACGCGGTGTACCCCTTACCAACATCTCAAAAGTGTTTTGCTGCCATTGCTGGTGGTGTTATATTTAGGAAGGTTGATTTAACTGACGCATACTTACAGCGTAAGTTGG
This sequence comes from Lithobius niger, assembly GCA_023313725.1. Lineage (NCBI taxonomy): Eukaryota > Metazoa > Arthropoda > Chilopoda > Lithobiomorpha > Lithobiidae > Lithobius > Lithobius niger. Next base: position 47,036 of record JAHWFP010059865.1, on the reverse strand, counting down.
ATGAACTATCTCAGTCTATCTTAACTATCAACACCTGTAAGGGACTATTTAAAGTTTTACACCTCATGTATGGATTTTCGTCCGCCTCCGCCATCTTTCAAAGGTTCATGGAAGAATTGCTCAAGGGAATAAATGGAATCACAGTGTTGCAAGATGATGTTTTGGTTTCTGGACGTCGACATTCGTTTGGAAGAAGTCTTGCGCCGCATTTTTGAAGCTGGTTTGCGCTTGCGGAAAGACAAGTGTATAGTTGGTGTGGATTCTATCGTATTTCTTGGTTTTCGTGTCGATGCACAAGGGATCCACCTGACTGAGGACAAGATAGTTGCCATCCGTGATGCTCCTGTAACAAATGATAAATCAAAGTTACAATCGTTCCATGGACTTCTAAACTTTTATGCTTCTTTCATCCCACACAGATCACCAGTCCTGGAACCACTGCATTGCTTTCTCGACAAAGATCATCCATGGTCGTGGACGTCGAAGCATCAAGAAGTATTTGACCATGCGAAGTCTCTTGTGATGTCGTCAAAGTTACTCGTCCATTATACGATAGTGCTAAAACTATTGTGCTGGCTTGTGATGTGTCTCCGTATGGCATAGGGTCGGTACTCACTCATGTCTTACCAGTTGGAACTGAAGCATTTGTGTCTCGTACATTGTCATCTGCAGAACGTAACTATGCCCAGATAGACAATGAAGCATTACCATGCTTATTTGGCGTCAAGAGGTTTCACCAGTACCTCTGTGGTAGATTTTTTGAAATTATCACCGACCATAAACCCCTTCTTGGACTGTTCCATTGCCATAAGCCAATACCTGTCATGATTTCTCCTAGATAGTTGTGTTGGCGATTACTCTTAAATGCTTACACCTACGATATCCAGTATCGCCCAGGGAAATTTCACTCGAATCCTGATGCACTTAGCAGGATTTCTCTACCAGTTATCCGATCAGAAGTCAGCAACCCGTCTTAAATACTCATGTTGGAAACGATTTCTGACATTCTTCTGGATGATAAGGATGTGGCTCGTTTATCAGCTAAAGGTCTTGTGATTTCCCAAGTCATTAACTGAGTCGTCAGTGGAACATCTAATGATTTACCCTACCAGGAATTTAATCCATATGTCCTTAGAAGAAATCAACTGTCAGTTCACAAGCATTGTTTGTTGTGGGGAGCTCGTGTTGTTATCCCGCCACGAAGTTATCCTGCTCAACGTGAAGTACTCAATGTCATGCATGCGGGACATCCTGGTTTAGTCACTATGAAGTCTGTTGCCAGAAGTTACGAGTAGTGGCCTGGGATTGGTGGTGATATTGAAGCATGTGTTGGCCTATGCAATGCATGTCAGTCAACTGTTAATATGCCGTCTGCTACTGAATCTTTTGTATGGAATTGGCCAGTCAAGCCTTGGTCTCGTCTCCACATTGATTTTGCCAGTCCATTTCAAGGCAAAGTTTTTCTGATCGTCGTGGACGCCCACACGAAGTGGTTTGAAGTCATGCCAGTATCTTCTATGTCCAGTGAAGCTACAATTCATCATCTGCGCATGTTATTTTCATCAGAAGGACTGCCTGATCTTATCGTCTTAGATAATGGTGCCAATTTTACTTCTGCGGCATTTGAAGATTTTCTCAAGAAAAACGGAATCAAGCATACGTTTTTGGCTCCTTTTCATCCTGCGACAAACGGCCAGGCTGAACGTTCCGTCCAATTAGTGAAGCTTGCTCTGCGAGGAATTGTTGTTGGGAACCGGCAAGTTAGTCTTGCGTGTTACATGTTTGCACAGCGAACTACTCCACATTCATTAACCGGTGTCTCACCATCTGAACTGTTGAAAGGTCCGTGGTTGAAAACACACATGGACTTGTTACACCCAGATTTAACTGTTAGGGGAAAGCAAAGCATTTGCGCCAAGCGTAACTTAACAAATATGTTTATACGAGCTTTCTCTTTGCAGCAGCCTGTGTATGCTAGAAATTATGGCAAAGGTTCTAAGTGGTTACCTGGGTTCGCGGAATCTGTCAGAGGTCCATGTTCATATGTTGTACACATGCAGAATGGTATGTTGTGGCATCGCCATATTGACCCAATTGCACTCGCGACTCGAGAGTCCTGATGTACCAGTTACAGGTAACACTAGTATAGTTCCTAATGTGACAGGTGAGCCCACTAATCAGAGTTCACATGTTCAAGCTGATGAGACAGTTGAAGAATCATTTCATGAAACTGATGTTGTTGTTGAGTCAGTTGTTTCTCCCGCACAGAGAACTGTTACAAATGAATGTTAATCCTAATGTTGAAAGAATACTTCCACGAAGAGCTTAACGTGAGAGTAAACTAACTTGGAAACTTAGAGATAACTTAAACTAAAATTTGCCATGTTCAAATCTTGGTTGGAAGGTATGTTGTGTGTTTGCGATGTGCTAAATAGTAACCTATAGTGATTGTGTCTACCACCAGATGGCGCCAGTTGCTTGTATGTAATGCTAGCTCTATGCTAGGCTTGTCCTCTTCTACACTCGATTCCATCATGGCAGTATGGTTCAAAATTGTACGTAGCATAAATTGTATATCAAGGACCGCGGTAGCGGTCCTTATGTAAGCCTCAGCATGAACTTCCGTGTTAAAAGTCAAACTTTGAACTCCTATAGTTTCGCCCAAAATTGACATAGACCAACGAAATTCGGTATTTGGGGTCGTGCCATAACTATTTCACCGCATTACAAATTTTAATGACAACAATTGAACCGATCGGCGTCCACAGCATGGTCATTTCTTGTTGTTGTTGTTGTTCTTCTTGTTGTTCTTGTTGTTGTTGTTGTTGTTGGGACTCATTGCTCTGACCTGAAGATCGAACCACTGAACCGATTTTCAAGTTCTATAGCTTAAAACGTAGGTATGGACAAGGCCTAGGGCCTATCGCAGGCTATTTTAATGCAACTACAATATTCTTGACACGGAAAGCCAAATGGGCTAGAACTTTTGCTCTCACCTAGAGACCGAACCAATGAACCGATTTTTAATTTGTATAGCTTAAAATGGAGGTATTAACACCGACCAGGGCCTTTTGAACCCGATTTTGATGTGACTGCTGTATTCTAGTAGGCAGAGCAATTATTATTGCAGAGCACTGGGCAAAAATCATTGATGTACTCTTTGCCCTCACTAGTAGGTCGAACCACTGAACCGATTTTAGAGTTCTATAGCTTAAAACGTAGGTATGGACAAAGCCTAGGGACATTCGCATGCTATTTTAATGTGACTACAATAATTCTTGACACGGAAAGCCAAACGGGCTAGAAATTTTGCTCTTACCAAGAGATCGAACCAATGACCCGATTTTCAATTTGTATAGCTTAAAATGTAGGTATTAACACGGACCAGGGCCTTTTGAACCCGATTTTGATGTGACTGCAGTATTCTCGTCGGCAGAGCAATTATTATAGTAGAGCACTGGGCAAAAATCATTAATGTTGCTGTTGGGACTCTTTGCCCTCACCTGGAGATCGAACCACTGAACCGATTTTCAAGTTCTATAGCTTAAAACGTAGGTACGGACAAGGCCTAGGGTCTTTCGCATGCTATTTTAATGTAACTACAATATTCTTTTCACGGAAAGTCAAATGGGCTAGAAATTTTGCCCCTACCTAGAGATCGAACCAATGAACCAATTTTCAAGTTCTATAGCTTAAAACGTAGGTATGGACAAGGCCTAGGGTCTTTCGCAGGCTATTTTAATCTAACTACAATATTCTTGACACGGAAAGCCAAATGGGCTAAAACTGTTGCTCTCACCTAAAGACCGAACCAATGAACCGATTTGCAATTTGTATAGCTTAAAATGTAGGTATTAACCCAAGCAAAGCGGGCAGTCACAGCCCAGTGGTCAGCGTCGTCGGCTCCAAACCAAGAGAATGCAGGTTCGAATCCGAGAACCGATCCAAGTACCACTAAAAAAAGGGGTCTAAAGTTCTTTCAGGCGGTTATGGGTTATCACCGACCAGGGCCTTTTGAACCCGATTTTGATGTGACTGCAGTATTCTCGTCGGTAGAGCAATTATTATAGTAGAGCACTGGGCAAAAATCATTAATGTTGCTGTTGGGACTCTTTGCCCTCACCTGGAGATCGAACTACTGAACCGATTTTCAAGTTCTATAGCTTAATTAAGTGGAGTAACAAATTTTTGCAGAAATTTTGCAGAAAACATAAATTTGGTGCAGAAGTCTTTCTTAACAGTAAAAATCGAACAAGCCATGGACCCCTACGAAATACCCCAAAGTGCCTTCAGTGCCCCCCCCCCTCCTACCCCAGACCCCCCTCCTCCCTCCCGTGATGCCTCCCAGAGGTTTGGGCAACAAATTCTTACAGATCAAGCTAAAAACATGAAATTGGGTGCAAAAGTCATTCTTAGCAGCATAAAACGAAATCAGTCATGGAAAAGACTCTCTTGTAACAGTTATTTTAAGGTGATTACAGTGTTCTTGTCTGTGTTATTCTTGCTGAAACAAGAAAAAAAATAAGGGATATTAGTATTAAAAAACGCTTAAGCGTATAAAATACGGATGTAAGCCTTAAAAAACTTAAATCCCTAAA
>JAHWFP010059865.1:11237-29121 GCA_023313725.1 Lithobius niger | reverse complement strand
AAGTTTCATTATCCGAACATTAACCATCTTTGATTGCCAAGGGTGGCACTTCATTTCTGCCCCACCCTGTGTAGAGATGTTGTCGGTAGAAGGTCGTTATAAGTTTTGAATATTTCCCCATACTGTCTTCTTACTGAACCCTGCAACATAGGAAACACTGTCACATCCAGTTATGGAATGGGAGGAGAGTTTCGAATACAGGATCTGTAAAGGAGATCTTTTGTCTGATTTTGTGCAAATGAACATATTTTCATTGTTTGCTGTTCCGGCTCTCCACCTCAGCTTCGTGCATCTAATTTTGTGTAATAACGCTACCAGCCAATACTTCTGTATCACGTGCTGCGACAACTACGCTGTCAGCAATGGAATGGAGACAGTGCAGTACAATTCGTGTGTGTGCCTCCTCGCGGTTTAGCTGTAGTCCTGCAATTAAAAAAGCAGTGTTGTTTGTCTGTACATCATCCTACGTGTGAAAGCCCCCAGAAATTACGATTGTTTTGTCCAGAGATGCCTTTGGCAATTATGAGGTACTGGAGAATATTCTGATCTGCTTTCAAAATGGTTTCCTTACCAGTAACTACCGTTTTAACTTCATGTGGGGATTTAAAGGTCATTGCTTTTGACTTTTGCAGAGGATCACTTAACTTGAATTGTGCATGGCTAACTTCAGGAGCGATCCTTTCCTTCACGGATCTATCCAGGTGTAATTGGCCCAGTGTCTGAGCATTCAGAAGAGTATCTTTAATATCGGCAGTAGCTAAATCCTATGTGGCTCTGTTCTGGAGAAACTGAGAACCATCTTGTGCAATTACCTTGAATCTCTTTAGGACACATATCACATTGACATTCAGTATTACCTTATCACATTCTGGAAGGACTAAACTCTTTGAGAACCATATCATCATTATGGCCAACCATGAATACGCCAAACATGAAGAGGCGGACTCACGCGTTGTACTGCATTGTCTCCATTCTGATGCTAACAGCATAGTTGTCGTAGCACGTGATACAGACGACGTATTGGTGCTACTGGTAGCATTATTTCACAGGATTAGGTGTACGAAGATGTGACTGAGACCAAGAACATCGAAACAAAGAAAATATGTTCCTGCACATGAAATCGGGCATAAGCTTTCATTTACAGATTCTGTATTAGAAACTCTGCTCACATTCCATTCTGTAGCAGGATACGATACTCTTACCGATATTGCAGGATTCAGTAAGAAGACAGCATGGAAAATATTTAAAACTGAAAATGACCTTCTACAGTACCTTGGTGTAGGCAAACTAAACAAGAAGCAACAAAGAAGGCAGAGGAATTCATGTGTAAGTTGTACAGTGTACCAGAGGCAAGCTGTGATGAAATCAAAGTTAAGCTGTTCAGCAACGGCAAAACACTTCAGGCACTGCGGTATCATGTGCAACGAGCCCACTATCAAGCCATGATGTGGAGGCAGTCAGTCATCAGAATATGAATTGTATTACAAACCTACTGTTAGACACGAATCACTGTTTTATTCACCTTTCTTAGTAGTTATTAACAATTGTTTGCAAGGACATTCCCATCCAAATTTGATAATTTGTGTGGCCGCCATTTTGTTTTTGAAAAATTTTACACACTTATCAAATTTAAGAGATGCAAATAAAAATTTGGATGCAAAATCCTCAAAAACATAATGTTTGACACCAATATATGTATTTTCTATGTTCTCTTTTAAAAGTTATATATATTAAGCATTTCGTGTGGCCGCCATTTTGTTTTGAAATGTTTGGTCACTTATTAAATTTAAGAGGTGCTAATAAAAAAATCTGGATGCAGCATCCTCAAAAACCTCATGTTTGGCGCAAAGATATGTATTTTATATTTTCTGTTTTAAAAGTTATAGATATTAAGCATTTTGTGTGGCCACCATTTAGTTTTAGAAAACATTTGGTCACTTATCAAATTTAAGATATGCAAATAAAAAATCTGGATGCAGCTTCTTCAAAAACATAATGTTTGGTACCATGATATGTAGTTTATATTTTTTCTTTTAAAAGTTATTGATATTAAGCATTTCGTGTGGCCGCCATTTTGTTTTTATGTAATTAGGAGCATCTACCATCAAAACCAAGGGTGGCAAACAAGATATTCAGAATCAGCATGCCAATTACATTCAGACAATAGGCCTCTTGTTTGCAAGCTTTTCCTCAAAAATACTTCTTACAGTTTGAATTTTTGAAAATTGTCCTAGTCTACGAAGGGAGTTTGTTTATCATACACGGCGACAGCCGTGAATATATACGATTGAATTCCTCTCTCCAGCAAAACAGAAACTATTAATTTCTCCGTTCCTATTCAATATATTTCGACCCAACTAGGCCAGTTAGTAGAAAGGCCAACGTTTATGTAATTCCATGGAAGAGTAAATGTAGGGAGCCACAAGGAAATTAGAAAACTACTCATTTCTTGTTGTTGTGGTTGTTGTTCTTGTGTGATACGGTTTCAGAACAAACTACTGCACGTACCTGAAATCTGAAACACGATCTAGGACAGAAATTTCCCTGTGCTTCATCCTCAGAGAGACCGCTTTTTCGATTGGGCGAGCCATTCCAGAGTTATAGATCCTGAACGATCGTTTTTATTGTTTCACATTGTTTTAACCATTGTAATTAGGTAGCAATGCCGCTCAGCAAACTCCAGATCCTTTTTTCGTGCACGTGTTATGTCTTTGCTAAAAAGTTGATTGTGGAATGCTAAAATGAAGGAATCCGGATGCGGTTAATGCTCGCTAAAACCCTTTGACCCATTGGAAGGAATCCGTGTTTCAGTTAAACGCATACGGATTTAAACCGAACTAAGCTACATTGTTAATTACCTCGAAATTGGCAGCTAGAAACGATAGAATGGCGTATTTATTTCCTAGATGTTGGCTTTCAGAGCTGAGTTGAATTGTTTCAAAGGGGGTAGAACAATCGACTGCATGCATAAACCTTTGTAGCGTTACGCAATAGCCTTAATAAAGGTACACGGATTACAAACAAAAACGTCAAGAGTGCAGTATAATAAAGGGGGTTATATGATTGTAGTTTCACTTGTTAAATTGTACACGGATAAAAATTGAGGATTTTAAATTGAAATAATCAAATGTACAATTAAGAAAACTGCATATGTTTAAGTGCTGTTGTGCTTTACCAATCATATATTTTACGTAAAGCACAACAGCGCTTAAACAGATGCAATTTTCTCAATTGTAGATTTGATTATTTCAATAAAAAATCAATTTTTATCCATGTACATTTTAACAAGTAAAGTGAAACTCCAATAACCCGCTTTCTTCACACTTGACGTTTTTGTTTGTATTTTATTTTCTTACTTAAGTTTTGTTTATCTGCATTTAAGAATACTACAAAAATAAACTATCATTTCTCTAATGTGTAAACTGTACCCATTCTATCACATAGTGTTATTTGTCCTTTAGCATTACTGCCACTGTCATGTATGAATAGGTTTTTAATACTACATTGTCTCCCGGCCATAGTATTTACCGATTCAATGGATTTTAACTACAAACAGAGACAAAATCATTGAAGACGGCACTGCGCTAAGTTGTTTAGTTAACTAGGTTAACCTTGGTGGCCTTTTCTTTGTAAATTATACCGCTTTCTGAGGCCAACCTTTATTTAAAAAATATTCAACTGGTGCCTTAATGTCTATTTACATAATGAACTTTCCACGAGTTTATTTTATATATTTACTGTTTTCCTATTACTCACCATGGCGGCTTTGTCAAATCCAAGAGTGTGTCCTTCCAATATTTCCATGTCTTTATTACTAGCAAATCGTCTATTTCCATCCATGATGAGTGCTACGTGTTGAGGCATTCGACCAGTCTTTATAACTCTCATGGCGAAACTTTGCAGCCAGGTCGGCTCTTCTTCGGGATACCAAGACATCTGAAAGAGTTTTTGTTTTTAACAGTAACTGAGTTATTATTATTTTTCATATGACTTATTTTACTGGAAATTTCACCCTTATTTTATGTAAAAATCTACATAAAGGTCAGCACTGCTCAGAAAAAAAATGTAACGAAAATCGCCTTCTTAATGCTTTCACTTAGTCAGTTTTACGCTCACAGAAAAGGGCGAGGTGTGTTAACCATCATTAAGGATATGTCCTACAATTTGATGCATTACAGAGCCAAATCTGCCAAATTTTTGTACTGTAATATGCAGCCACGTTCTTCGAGTTGTTGAAAGATGTTATATTTCACGTGATGATACCTCGATGCACTTGTTGGTGTAAAGAACTGGGACACGGTTACAATACTATAATTTGATTGTAGGCTTGGTCGACGTTTTGATTCAATAAATTGACTACAAATAATATAAAGGAGTGCAGATGGTCTTTGATTTGGTCCCCCACAAGAATACGTAATATAATCAATTGTAAGAGACTCAATTATAAGTACTAAATCACTTAAAATAGAATCAATTGTAATATAATTAATCAGTTGTAATAGACTCATTTATAACTAATCATTTTTGTAGATTCACCTATACTTAAAACGCAATAATCTTTGTCATAACTATTTAGTTATAGATTACGTTATAACTAATCAGGTATAATAGATTTTTATTATTATTTTCCTATGCTTTAGTAAGTATCTGTTTATGCTTGTATGTGGTAATTTAACTAAAAATGCTAACTTACAACATCATTATAAAAAAGTGAATCCACTTTATAAACCCAACATTTCGTTTTAATGAAAGGTAAAACCACTTTTCATCTAAAGCCTTCTTAATGTTGAACACGTCCTTAAAGTCTCAGGTCTGATACTGTGCCAGATTAACCCAAAGGATTAATAACGAACAAGAACGTCAAGTGCTCCATAAAATTTTTTTACATGAATTGAAGTTTGACTCTACTTGTTAAAAATACACGGATACAAATTTAGGATTTTGAATTTACATAATCAAATGTACAATCGATAAATTTGCATCTGTTTACGTGCTGTTATGCTTTAAAAATAATTTAATTCGTACCAAAAACGAATGTACGAATTAAGTTATTCTTAAATCACAACAGCCCTTAGCAGATGAACTCTTCTCAATTGTACATTTGAATATTTAAATTCAAAATTACGAAGAAATTGTCATCCTTGTACATTTTAACAAGTAAAGTAAAACTTCAATCATATAACCCTCTTTTTAAGGCACACTTGACCTTTGTTTGTAATCCGTGTACCTTTTTTTTATGGCTATGACGTCGCTCTGCAATGGTTTATAATATCCTCGACAATTGAATTGATGAGATGTTTGTTGCTTAACTTAGCGCCAGTGAATAATTGTTGGCATTATATTTTTAATAAACGAAGGTTTGTTTGGTTTCCCACCCTAGTGTTCTCGGTTCCCATTGTTTTCCACTCCCTGAGCGTCCATTTCATGTTACTCCATATTCTGTTGTGGCACTGGTGGTGTACTGTGGGTTTGCCGGTGGGTGTGTATGTCCTGGCTTTTGGTTTATGTAGATTGACTTAAGTTAACACTTAGTTAAGTAGGTTAGGATGAGTGGATGGTAGCGTTTCTAGCTCCCTACTTCGAGGCCTATTGGAATTACCAACGTAGCTTAGTTTGGTTTAAAACTATATGCATTTAGCTGAAAAGCCAATTCTTTCTTTATTCTTTCTTTATTCTTACTTGAACCTAGTTAATGTACAAAACACCGAACGCTCAACCTACGCTAACTCAACCTAAGTCAATAATCAACTGATTAGCAAAGACATAACACGTTGTGCACTAAGAATGAAACTGGCGTTTGCTGAGTGGCTCTGTTCCTGAATTACAATGGTTATAACAATGTAAAACAATAAAACTGATCGTTCAGGATTCCAAAACTCTAGAAATGCTTGATCAGTTGAAAACGTGGTCTCTTGAGGATGAAGACCCAGGACATGTTTGGGTTAGATCATGTTTTACATTTTAGGTAAGTTTAGTAGTTTTTTTCTGAAACAGCGGCAGAATAAGAAGAGGAACAACCAGAAGCGTACAGTTTTCAAATTTACGTGCGTCCCTACTTTAAAACTTTTGCAAAGAATTACATAAATTTTGGAATAAATATACTTTCCGTACCTATTTATTATTTTAGCCAAATTTGGTCGAAATATATAGAGTATATTAATTGTTTTAGTTGTGCTGGAGAGAGGACTTCAATCATATACTCATTCACATGATACTGGGAAGAAATTATCTGCAGCGTTGTTCGTTTTACTTTAACATGTGAGCTAAAAAATTTTTGTGAAGATTTTTTTTGACGGTTTTGAAATTTATTTTGTTGCAAGAGATGTAGAAGAACATTCTCTGCAAAGTCCAAAACTGGTTATTGCATCATGTTTAGCTTAGACATCAGAAGGTACCTTTAAATAAAGGCATAAAGTAGAAACACAAGATAAATAGTTTCATGAAATAAATATACACGAACCTTTTTTGGTTGTGTTCATGAGTGTTTAATAATTCTCTGCTTCTGCCATTTGTGTTCTATTGCACAGGAAAGCAAATCGTCCGATAATTCGTAACAGTGGTGCAGGTGTTACTTCTAATACGATACAGTTCACAGTAGAAGAAATTATTTCAGTACCTTGCATATTAATCGTCAACAAAGATTTTAAAACCCATACTTCTACACTTTTGCTAAAACTGATACTCGAAAACCTTTTATAAGAACCGAACTTTCTGTAGTACAAGAAAGAAATTTGATTCGTACACACCAACGGTATATCTGAATAAATAGCCTACCAGCTCGTTGCCAAACAGCTAGAGTGACCCTTGACTCAGCTGATAGAGGCAAACCGACCACCTGGAGAAAGGGTGAAGAGCCTCCATCCGATAAAAAAGGCAAATGGATGGGTGCACTGCAGGGACTGAAAGCACCAGTGCAGAAAAAACAGACTCTCCAACGAGTCAGTAAGAACACAAATCTCGGACAGCTCCAAGTCAGAGTAGTGTCCAGGGCCACCAAGATTGAGACCAACCTCCCAAGGAAGGCTCAAGGAAAAGACTCGAGGGTGCACTTGCACTCCAAGCACACTCCCACTCCCCATTAAACCCATCATTGAAAAACGAAGCGTCACAGTGCAGCAAAGTACCCAGGTGTGCATGCTGCTTTCTCCTCTAGCAAGGCAGAAGCCGCAGCAGTACGCCACATAACGTTAGGTAAAGAGAGGTCGAGAGAAACCTCTCAAACCCTCATGCAGAAGAAACGTTGCACCGATAAGACAGGGATGTGAAGTTCACGAGAATACGACCCACAGGGTCACAATAACCCCGCACCACTGACCCTGACCACCAGCTCCTTAGCGTTGAAGGAGACCGAGGATTAGCCAGCCTCAGTATGAAGTGTGTACACAGGAGGAGACGAAAAACAAACTATTATGATCCCAAGGCACTGATTCAGTGCAACCTGTATGTTCCTAATGGCCTGTCTGGACCTAACCAGCATAGGGACATGATATTCAGCACAGGAATGGATGTGCGCCCTGTAGAACATGACGATGGTGCCACGCCTCATAATGGATTTGTTGTTGGCAAAGGACTTCGAGACATTGGTTGGTCCGAGGCATAATGCTCTGCCTGGCAGCCGCCACGTCATAGGTCGACTGGAGTTATGGGTCAAGTCAGAAGCCCAGGTTACGAACCCTTGGCTAAGAACAGACACAAGTGCAGTTTACCACCAGCGAGCTCTCCCATCAGAACACCATTATTTCCTTTTATGCACTGGACAACAGGAGTACTCTATTAACCAGCGCATGGGACCCTGGGCAATAACCACCTCAATAGCATTGCGAACAGCAGGCAAGTCTTCCCCAGTAAGCTACACCACAACATCTTCTGCATAGGAAACCACAGTGACCACTTAGTTTATCTCAACCAAGACAGCATTGATCCTCAAGCAGCTGTCATGAAGCAGGCCCCAATTGGTGGAACGCACCCCAGACCAGGCATCCCATCCTGGTAGCAAAACTGCACCTACCCAGCAGAACAAACACTGCAGCCTGGAGCTGCCTACTAAACCCCAAATAGTCCAAGGAATACACCACCCACAATACATCTACCATATGGAATGCAGCCTAAATATCCAAATTACCACAACAGCGAAACATTCATTGGCACAAGCCTCCCTGATACCCAACTCCAGGTAGAGGACTGCATCCTGGGCCCCACAAATTTTACATAACCCAAACTGGGCAATGAACAAACCGCCCAAACTTTCCACTTGCCAGACCCACCTAATAATAAGGATCCTCTTGTGCATATGAGAGAAAGGATCTTACGAGAGAAGCGCAATCGGCCTGTAGATTGTAAAAATAGTCCGGGCCTTGCCACTGCCCAACACCAGGGTTAAGACAAAGAAAAGCTACGACTGTGGAATGGGGGCCCTGTCAACCTGACCTTTATAATATCCAAGTTAGGCTTCGTGGCCACCCACAATAAAAAACCTGGAGATTCCCATAGGACAATCCATCAACTCCAGCCTCGCTCCCGGCTCGAAAAGAGGAAAGAGCTGCTGGAAGTTTGTCCATCACGAGAAGCCTGTCGGGCTTGCAGGCCAGCCCCACACACTCTATTGGTGCGACCCGGAAATAAGGAGGCCGTGGGACACCTGCTCACAGAGCCTTTCCCCAAAATGCATCCGCTCCCGGTGGAAAGAAAACCTGGTCTCTTGGGTAATCCCAACGAACTCGAACCATTGCTGCTCCAACCGGAAGCACCAAAACCGCTGGTAGGCATGACATGTATCTCTGACAACATCACAAACAGGAGTCCACCATACCACATTAACCCTACGCCTACTCTTCTCCCGCAAGACAACCGTGAACTGTGCCTCTTCCTCTTGACCCACTTCTTGATCAAAGGGGAAGAGTCCCCTGATCCAATGGTGAGCAGACAGAAAGCCAAGGCTTATCAAGGGAGCTGGTACCGGCACCGTTCCAGGAAAACATCACAGGGAAATGATCGCTCCCTTTCAAATCCTTCGTTACCTCAAAGGAGAGGCGAGAGGCCAGGTCACAAGAGTGCAAGAACATGTCCAGGACAGATTCCTGAATCAGGCCATCATACCTACTGACAAACGTTGAGTTACCACTCTGTGCCACCGAAAGGTCCAAACAATCCAGATTATTAGCGATTAACCAACCATGGGTGTCACAGCGACCACTACAGCAGAGCCAGTGGTGTACACTGGAGTCCCCCAAGAATAAAGGCTTGGGAAGTGACACAACCTACCCAACCAACTGCTGATGGATCACATACTCAGTAATGTAAACGACTCCCATGGTCAATCACCCCAGGCCCTCCACATCCGAAACACACCAGCATCAAATCTTCTGCACAGCGGATAGGGTGGCCAAAATGGGACCCAATTCTTAACGAAGACTGTGATTCCCGAAATGCCCAGGCTGGCCGTACCAGTAAAACTTCTCAAAAAAAGGGACACAGCCAGCTTGGAGCCTGGTTTCCATTAGTCCAGAGATTTCGACCTTTGAACCAAAAGTTCTAAATTTTCTTTCGTATTCCCCTCACATGCCAAGTATAGATAACGTATGATCAGTTATGTTATTCCCCACACAACCAACTATGGGGATACTTGCACCTATAGCAGCTCGTTTTCTCCCTCCAAGTGCTAGAGGCATTAACCACACTTTTTGCTACACTTGGCGAAACACCTGCAGACAGCACATCACTAAACAACAACTCTTCGCTGTACCAAGTCGACACCACAGATTCACCACATGCACAAACATTCACGTGAGCACTAGCACAGACTGGGGCCACAACATAGCAAACTTCTCCTCCCGATGTTGACACAGCATCTGCACCAACAACAGGGAGCCCGACCATGACTTCCCCAACTGACGAACATACCATATCAGACACCTCCAAAACCACACCACTGCCATCCCCACTGGATTGAACCACACACACTTTGTCCACTGATAGGGGGGGGGGGAAATAGTTTTCCTCAACTACTCTTACTTTCGGAAACGGTGGAGTGCTGGTCAATGCAGATCGGGACGCTCCTTTCACCTTCTTGATCCGCTCTGCACATTCCATTTACCATCACCTTTGCACTAGTTGAAGGGCCAGTGGCCACAGTTACCACCTCACCATTGCATCGCCCTTAGAGGGAGCTAAATGATTGCACACATAACGCATCGAACAGCAGAGCCACCTTACACACCTCGCAGACCACAGATGAACAACAAAACAACGGACGTTATTACCAGGCACCATTTTGACATATCAGCGCCCTGTGAGCCACCACCACAAACCACAAACGCTGCGATTCCTAACACCCCAACCACGTCAGGGATGTCATCTACTAACACATTGTCCTTGACATTCAGAACACCACACCTATTGCCCGTGCAGTAGTGATGCATGCCTTCCATTGTATGTAACGCGTGGTTTAGCCCAACAACCTCACCGTACCTGGACAATGCCCTCGCGATGTCCAGTTCTTGTACATCCAAAAGGAGTTAGTGAAGTTTAAATATCAACTAGCATCGTGGAGATCGTACACAGCAGTTAGATAACCACCAAGCAGGAGATGGCCCACCTTCTTCACCTCCCGGTGGCTGAACTGGACTTGAAACGCATTGTTGACTCTCAGGTCCTACAGAAGAAATGGCTGCCCTGCCTGGGCTGCCACGAAAATTAGTGACTGCTCCATGGACAAATTGGACAACCAGCCCTTATAGAGTCTCTTAATCCCGATGTGATTCTGATGGGCATCTTCCAGGCTGAGGTTAAACATGTTATAGCAGTGTTCTTCATCTTGAATGCGATCCGCCGCCATCATGCAGCCACCGCTCTCTCAGTTGTGGGTCTTTGCGGGAGGCCACTACGTTCACATAAGAGACCTTTGGTGCCCCTGGTACGTCTAGAGGCATACTAGAAGTCTTTCCACTATCAGCACTTGGCAGCCGATGGTGCACCGGATCACTAATAAAACCACACTGGGCAACGTCACGACCACCATTGTTATCACAACCACTAGTGCTATTGTCATTGTTATCTTACTCCATTAGGCCTGTCCCCTACTCCCTCTAGATTCCTCTTCACTACAGCATTCAGATTTAAGTCATCCATGTCCTAGTCCATCCCCATTCCCTCGGCCATCCTCTATGCCTATTCATACTTGCTGGATGAAACGATTAACCTTAGCATGTGTTAGCAACCCCTTCTGCTTTAGGGTCAGCATAAAACGCCTAACCTGACACGCCATTAGTTTTTTGCTTTAATAATGCTGGCTATTAGAGCCAAGTTGATTAGCTTCAAAGTTGGGTGAGCAACAATCACGGCATGCACGATCGTTGTTGTAGGCTTATCGCGCTTTGTATCAAAACGGAGAAAGTGGCGATTCTGCCACACTGAGAATAAGAGTAGTGCCCTCCATAGAAAAACTATTTGCTTTCCTAAGAAGACCAAATACCAGGGGTTCCAAGGGAAGGGGAGCAGGAATGTGGGAGGAGGGGGGTATTCAGATCACACATGGGGAATGCGGCAGTAGGTGCTACAGGAGAGAACAGCGGGTTCTGGGGGGGGGGGGCACAGGGGCGAAATCTGACAATACAATGTGGGAATGCAGTGATGGGGAGGTGTAATGGATTTTGACGGGGGAAAGAGGAGGGGTAGTAGGTGGTCGTTTTTATTTCTAGCTGACTAGTAAAGTACTTCGCTGCTGCATGCGGGATCCAGCTTGAATGACATATGTTAAGCACTGGGGGGGGGAAGGCTGTACAGCTTGTACTAGCAAAATTGTAGTAGAAGATGGAAATAATTTAAACAAAGAAATTACTGTTTTCATGTAAATTTACGAGCACTTAGACAAATTTGAGATTTTCTGATTGTTTTAATCGAATGTCGGACAATACATGACTCTAATGAATTATTTTTATTTGTATTTTTGAAAGAACTTAGCGATTTGATTAACACAAATGAAAATAGGCATAAATTAATATGGTCAGGGAATATCAATATAGATATTTTGGCTGCACAGAAAAAATCATGGATAAAAATATCGGAGTGACCATAAACGACAATTGTTGGTAAAAGCCATTTGAAGCCATTTGAAGCCAAAATAAACCCAATAACAACAATGTTAAATAGGAGTGAAAAATTAGGAATAACAACAGAGTCAATGAGGTGTATTGAACATATCGTCGTTAAGTCCAGCTGCTATGTTAGCAAGGGATCTGTAATAAATCAAGCAACTTTGGATGAGTATATGACCCCTACATGTACTGATGAGCAGGAGACAAACATCAATGATGCTTAAGTCAACGTTGAAAATATGTAAAAAAAATAAGAATGAAATTGTAAAGGAACTAAACAATATTGACTGGGATAAATTAGAAAGTATTACTATTCAATTGTTATTTATGAGGGAAGCTTTAAGATAAACAACAAGCCAAGAATACAAAGGGGTAAAATTAAAAAAAAAAATAATAGAAACGGTTCAAATGGTATAAAAGATCTACCACATAAAAAATGGTAACTGCAAAATACTTAATGCTATCAATAATAAAAATAAAACGTGAAAGAAAATTAGGTGAAACAAATATACACAATTCGCTGTAAATTATACAAAAGAACGTAGAAAACTATAATTCGAAATCATGTACTATAAATGTGTCCAGTAAGCCGCCTCATTCACTTACGGTTCGTCTTAGTGACTTGACCTAGATTTGAACTGGCAACCATATCCATACCCGATTACGGACGTAAATCGTTTATCAATACGCCCACTACCCATCGGAAAAAAGAAAAGTGACTCAATGAACCCATTAATAAATTCACAGCATTGACTAGGGCAACATTCTATTGAGGCAGCTAGTGGCTATAGGCAGTGACGAAAGAATGTAAATATATATTACGTAATGAATGATTAAATAAATATACACAAATCGCTATAAAATTATAAAAGGCCGGAGAAAACCAAGCCAGACAGCTATGATGCACATACACAAGAAAAATAACGTAGTTCAGTAAGCCTTCTCTACGCACTTGAGTTTCGTCGGGGTCGCAAGACCTGTATTCGAACTGGCCAACCCAATCCATATAGTTTGTCCATTGCATTGACCTAATATAACGGTTACAGTAAGCCACCTTTATTTGGGAGGAGGAGTGGACATCTTGATAAAGTAGCTATGTCAAACGTCTGGGCATGTTGTGGGTTTTCAGTTTGAATCTGGGTCACACCACTCTGACGAAACTTAAGTACCTAAAGGAGGCTTACTGCGTTATATTATTTCAAGTGTATGATTTTTGCTGTTTATCTTGTTTTCCTTTGATCTTTATATATTTTGCAGCTATTTCCGTATATTTATTTGATATTTCGTTTATTCCTTAATATCAAGTCCATTGAGTCATCTGTGTAGCAGTGGAGTTATGTCTGTGTAGATCTATAAAAATGTTTTGTCAATCATCTGGGGACGGATTGGCTTGCCATTTCGCACCTGGGTCACACCACTGCGACGAAACGTGCGTGCATAAAGGTGGATGACAGTACTACGTTCTTAGGAGTGTATGAATTTTCACGGTTTGGTTTGTTCTTCTCTTTCCTTTATATAATTTGCAGCAAATTGTGAAAATTTTATTAATCCTTCGTTTTGCCATTCAATTCCTTCTCCATTGCCTATGGTCGACATTCTTGTTGAAACGATGCGGCGTTCATTACGTTATTTTTATGAAGGCAAAGAAGCAGGCATATCGATAAAGGCGTTATGTCATGATCTGGGATGGATTGGGTTGTCAGTTCTAATCTTGGTCACGCCATTCTGACAAAACGTAAGTGCATAAAGATGGCTTACTGTAGGTCTTTTTTTCTAGTGCGTGATTTATCCAGCTTGGCTTGCATTCCTCTTCCCTTTAAATTAGTTCAAAGACCATCAAGGACAAGCAAATCGATCTAAACTTACAAAACAACTAGAGGAAACCCTTGCTATGCCCAGTTTGCAACACTGAGACGGTTTGGTTGCTTATGTGTATGCCCATGTTTGATTAAGTTTCATCAATCAAATTTTTGTTTCGTTCACTCATTCAATAACCCCAGGCACGAAGCATCCCCGACCCTTTTCCGGACTTGGTACTCCAGGTACTGACATTTGAATATTTCTATGGGTAGTAAATAAATGCGCTTTTGTAGAACCAACCTTGGTAGAACAAAGTTGAAACCTTTAGCATGCCGGCTTTGGTTTTTTTTTTCCTGGGAGAGGCCTAAAGTAAATCGCCGGCATATAAATGCCTCGTTAATGTTTGGTTTTCACTTAACCGATGCTTCAAATGTGGCCTATTACAACAAACTAAAACTACACCGATGCTTCGGATTAATATTTATTATAAGGGGCCCTGGCCCGAAGCCGCATACCTACCCAATCAGAAATTACAAACAATTATTCGCTGCAAACAAAACTACAATATTACTAAAACACAAAGTCACCCGAGTAAGTGATTTACTCTGGGAGCTACAGCCATAACTGGCCAACCAATACAAAACAACTACAAGTCACATCATAAAGGCACTAAAAACCACAGATTGCACAAACTCACTCGGTCGGTTCACTTAACACAGCTTCCTTAATAAATCAATCAATCGCCGAGGTCTTATTGTTACCGATGATTTTGCAACGTTAACTTCGTGCCCCACGAGATTAAAGTGATTGTTAAAGCGAATGTGAGATTTTTATTGGTGCCACCCACTTCTGACGTCACAGAAATGGCAAGACGACTGGGACTCCAGTGTGGTGGGTGGGATGTTGTATGACATTCATTCCTTATTGTCTGTGCCTCCTACTCTACATTCCCTTGTGAGGAGAGATGCTACTGTTCTACCATGGTTGTGGACTGGGCAGTGGGCACATCATGCTGAGGGCACACGCTTTCAGGTTGGGGTGGTCTGACACGTCACCTTGTGCTTGCGGCTCTGACACAGAAACCGTGTCCGACTCTTTTCATTTGTGTGCCACCAATGGGCTGTTTTTCGTGGACCCTCCTTCCAAGAGTTGATGCTGATTTAAAGGAGGTTGCCCCGCACGTTTCTGGCATTGTTGTTCTGAGGCAGTTGCTGCATGTCTGTAAGCTGATCTGGCGTTTTGAGCAGGAAGTCATTAAGATATGTGTGTATTACGCCCTTTGCTCTGAATGTTTCTCAATCTGGTTGTCTGGATTAGGTTTAAGTTTAGCATAAGTTTTCGTAGTGGAGTGTAAGACTCTACAGGTCTCTCTAGACTTGAGATTAAATCTGATTCTGATTCAAGGTAGCAATGATAAGCCTCGTGCTCAAGAGTGATTGTTGCTGCCCACTTAGAAACAATTCAGACCCACTCTGAAAGCCCGCGTCTGTGAAATAGCTTAGCCATTCTATCGCTTCTAGCTGCCAATTTCGAGGCCAGTGGGCCTACAAATTAACAACTAGTTTAGTTTGGTTTAAAATTTTATGCGTTTAGCCACCAAGTATTGTTAGGCACAGTAGCAATGACGGAGAAACAGAAAGTCAATAGCTACTTAGTGAGTTTTTAATGACAGGCCTAAAGGGTATAGGAACAGCGGGGCATTGACTCGGGTTTGGTGCCAGTCGGCGTGTATGTACGGGTGGTAGAGCTGTCTGAACAGAGAGGTATTGACGAACTAGCCCTAAATTTTTTTGGTTTGTCGGGTGCTAATGATGGTAGTTTGAGCCAACCCTTAGTTTAGTTCAATTTATTGAGCTTAATGGGTCTGATACGCCATACACGAATGCTTAACCTACTTACTTGCTACCTTACAACCTAATACGGAAAGATCACTGCAAACACTCATAACAAAAATACCAATGTAAGTGCAGAGTGCTGGAGGAGCACCAGTTGAGGTATAAGAGCACAAAACCTATGAGGCGAACCGACCAGATGCGTTGCAAAAGCCGATTACCCTGTGCAGGGAACTTCTGCCAGGAGCTGAGTGTGACGAAGCACAAGGCATCGCCAACAGAGGCTAAAATCTGTCAACAGGCACAAAGCGTCAGTGCATCACTCAGAGGGGACAATCATAAAGAAAATTCCAAGCCGTTTCGTCATCTTGGCTACAGGCACACCTTGGCAAACGTGCTCAGCCCAGGCGGTACAACTGGGAGCGGAGCTGCACATGTTCCATCCGCAACCTGGAGACCAGGCCAGCATCGAGACGGGGAAGGCTAATCAAGAGTCTAGGGCAGACCGTAGCAGGGTGCAATCCATAAAGACATGGCCAGTGGTACCGGCAGACCACGCTATTTCCCACTCTCCGTTAAAAATCCCACCAACAACAGGTCGCAAGTCCTTAGAACAGAGGGCAAAAGAGACACGATTACCATCCCCTTCAAGCCTCGTCGAGCAAAGCTATCTGCCAGGTCATTACCAAATATCCTGGAATGGCCCCTTACCCTGCCTACAGAACCAACCATCCATCTCTGCCTGGTGGTGAACAACTTCCACCCGATTTCCAGAGAATTGGGGAGAGCAGCCCACAGATCGAAAAAATTGTCGGAGAAAACCAATGTAACCCAGAGTGTCAGTCAGAATACAAAAGTCAGGCAGCTGCAAGTCACAGCTAATATCCAGGGCAACTGAAATAGCCACAAATTCACCTACAAAGGCAGACAGTGATCTAGGGAGTTACTGAACTCCTGTCGCTGACTTGGAACACACATACCCACTTCCCTTTTATGCTCGCAACTGAGGAACTATACACCAAAGGACAAGATTGTGTGCGGGGCACAGACACTATCCCATCCCGCACAGCTTGAGCCGCCACTGGACACCACTGGCAAGAGGCATGAGGGTGCACGAGCATTGGACAGGCAAAGCCAGCAAAACCCGTCTCTCTCAGGCGAAATGCTCCAATGCCAGGGGCACCGAGCAAGTCCCTGGCACCCAGCAACAAAGTCACATGATCCAAGAGAATACGATCCAGTGGAGCTGATCGGCCTCTGGCAACTAGAAGCCCAACACTGAGCCACCCAGCAATGGGTTGCCAGCAATGTGAGTGATGCTGTCAATAGTCTTAATGATTGTTTTTATTTTGTATATTTATTTAGGAGCTTACAGGAACCAAAGCCATTTGCTCTACCTTAACCTAGCTTAACCTATGCTTAAACCTATACAAGCTCCACAGAAGAAACATCGTTCAAATAGGAAACAAGAGACGGCGGAAGAAATTGGAAAAAGCACATAGCAACATTACATTGATTCCAACAATGATAACAATCGTTCTTTGGTTTGGCTGAAGACAAGAATTACGTTAGATGGAAAAGTAAGCTGGTTTCTACCGACCAGAACAAGCCTTCCTTGTATACTGGTACTGTGCAAAGGGCCTCCAGTTGGTTTGACTGCAAATGACAAGATGACCAAAATTAGTTGGAGTGTGAGCCTGGTCTGGGAGACAGGAGTTTGACCTGGATCAAAATACCGTACGGGGTGAACCTAAATTCGATATGCTGAATTCTGTAGTGATTATTGCCGGTCAGAAGGGTAAGCCAGTTCAAAGTATACATGTTAGAAATGCCCTTGGGAATTTGGTCAGTTTAAAGCACGTTTCGGGTATTTGCTGACTTCGGGCCAATAATGTTTTCCAAATTAGTTTCTCCAAAGTGACAGTGAAGCAGAAGGCCGTGGCAGTGAAGGAGTTGTTGGGCGCGTGCTGTCGAAGTGAGAGGAGATGCTGAGCCACAAGCACGAGTTCCATGCGATCGGTGGGTTGACCCACTGCCATACTGGGTTCCATGTAGTGGTGCACCAACTTGGCAGTTGTGTGGTGCTCAATGACTTGCCCGACATTGTTGGTGTCAATGGAGTCAGGCGTTGCTGTCTGTGGTCAATAGGTCCCCACATTG